>RJWM01005945.1:24636-88044 GCA_004363535.1 Dasyprocta punctata | reverse complement strand
TTTGTGTCTTATATTGTTCATTCAAGGTTTCGATCATTTTCTTAAGTTCTTCTATGTTTTTATCTTGCTCTTCTTTAGATACACTCAACATTTCTTTAATAATGATTCTCATTTCATTTTTTAGCTGAGAGAATATTTCTGCTTTGATTTTCTCTATAGCTTCATCAAGCTGTTTCTTTAATGCATTTTCTATCATTTCCGAAAGTCCATTTGTGTGACTCCCACTGTCTTCCATTTCAGTATCTCTTGGATTTGTTCTTTGTGGGCTGGGGGACTGAGACTGCCTCTTGGTCTTTCATTTTGTCATTTTCTTCTGGAATCTATGTACCTCTGTGTCCTGCGCAGCTGGCCAGCGTTTCCCTGAGGTTCGCGCTGATTCTTGTGGCGTGCAGGATCGCGAGACCGATAGGCTGTGTCTTGTGCGCAGCAAGGAAGGGCAGCCTCCCGGGGCGTGCAGGTGGAGTCTCCTCCTTTACTGGGTGGGGGCCAAGGCCTCCCTGTCCCAGGGAGCTGTGCTGGGCACCGCACGGGACGCGGACCCGACCCTGGTTCTGTCCGCAAGCTTGGCCCAACAGCTATGCCTGTGGGGCAGGCCCGGGCAGGTCCCAGGCCTACAGTGCCAGGAGCAACCCTGCTGGGTGGCGTGGTCTGCACAGGAGCTGTGGGATGTCACACCCTCGAGCCGAGCCGCGCGGCTGAAGAATGAAGCTGCAGTGCGCTCTGCACTCTGGGGGGGGGCCCAAGCTCTCCAGGTCCCTGCAGCTATGATGCTCAATTCCCCGGTGAGCAGCTCTGGGTTCCTGGGCTGATTTGAGCTGGGCTGCGTACCTCTGTGTTCTGCGCGGCTGGCCAGCATTTCCCTGAGGTTCGCGGCGTGCAGGATCGCGGGACCCGATAGGCTGGGTACCGTGCGCAGCAGGGAAGGGCCGCCTCCCGGGGCGTGCAGGTGGAGTCTCCTCCTTTACTGGGTGGGGGCAAAGGCCTCCCGGTCCCAGGGAGCTGTGCTGGGCACCGCGCAGGACGCAGACCCGACCCTGGTTCTGTCCGCAAGCTCGGCCCAACAGCTATGCCTGCGGGGCAGGCCCGGGCAGGTCCCAGCCTTGATGATTTTTTCACAGTAGGTTTGTAGTATAATTTCACATCAGGGATTTTAATGCCTCCTGCCTTGCCTTTGTTGCCCAGAATTGCTTTTGCTTTTTTAAGTCTCTTCTGATTCCAGATGAATTTTAGGAATGATTTCTCTAGAACTGTGAGGTACATTAATGGTATTTTGATTGGAATTGCATTAAATCTGTATAACAATTTTGGGACTATGGCCATTTTCACAATATTTGCTGTTCCTATCAATGAACGAGGCATGTCTTTTCATTTTTTGAGATCATCTTTAATTTCTTTCTCCAGAGCATTTTAATTTTCAATGTATAGATTGTTTACTTCTTTTGTTACACTGATTCCTTACTCTTTCATTTTTTTGAGTGCTATTGTGAAAGGTGTGGTTTCCCTTTTTCCTCTCTTACTGAGTTTTTTGTTTGTATACAGGAATGCTATTAATTTTTGAGTGTTGATTCAGTATCTGGCTACATTACTGAATTTCGTTATTAGATGTAGAATTGTTTCAGTGGAGTTGTTGGTTGTCTTCTTTCTACAGTATCATGTCATCTGCAAATAATGATAGTTTAACTTCTTCCTTTCCTATCCTTTTTCTTTTTTTTCTCCTTTGTCTGATTGCTCTGGCTGTTTCCAGAAATATATTGAATAGGAGTGGTGATAATGGACATCCTGGTCTTGTTCCTGATTTTAAAGTGAAAGCTTTCAGTTTTTGCCCATTTAATAATATGTTGCCTGTTAGTTAATTGTTTATGACTTTAATCAGATTGATGTATTGATTCTGATTTTCTGTTGGACTTTTATCATGAATGAGTGTTGGAATTTACCAAAAAGCCTTTTCTGCATTTCTTGAGATGATCATGTGATTCTTGTCTTTGGCTCTGTTGATATGGTGTATTACATTTATTAATTTATGAATGTTGAACCATCCCTGCATTCCTAGGGTGAATCCCACTTGATCATGTTGTATTATCTCCTTGATGATTCACTACATTCTGTCAGTATCATATTGAGGATTTTTGCATCGATGTTTATTAGGGAGATTGACCTGTATTTTTTTTTTTTTTTTTGGTGGGGTCTTTCTCTGGTTTTGGTATCAGGGTAATACTTGCTTCCAGGAATGACTTAGGGAGAATTGCTTCCATTTCAATTTGATTGAAGAGCTTGAGGAGTGTTGGCATTAAATCTTTTATAATTTCTTGTAGAATTCAGCTGTGAATCTATCAGGAGCTTGGTTTTTCTGTGTTAAGTTTCTAAATATATTTTCAATTTCATTAGCTGAAATTGGGTTTATTCAGAAGTTTTAAATTTATTGGTTCACCTTTGGTAATTCAAATGTTTCTAGGAGTCTGTCCATTTCTTCTGTATTAATGAACTTATGAGAGTAAAGGTGTATTGGGAGATATACTATGTACCCCCAAGTCCTCATATACTTTTTATGGGGCTGAGTCTGGTGCTCGCTTGTGATCAGTTTGTTGTCTAGTGCCAGGATTCATGATGTGAGTGCTGCACCTGCCCAGGGGTGGAGCTGAGATACAGTGTAAAGGAGGTGGGTTTTTCTCTTGCTTGCTTTGGTGCTTCTGCCCTCTTGCTTACCAGCATGCTTGCTGTTTGTGGCCACCATGAATGGTGGCCACACCATACCATGCTGCCTTGGAGCCAACTGAGTATGGACTGAAACCCCCAGAGAACTGTAAGAAATAAACCTTTCCTTCCCTAATTTTGGGCATCAGGTATTCTGTCTGGGCAATGAACAAAAAGTAATTAAGACAGAATTTGGTACCAGAGGAGTGGGGTCATTGCTGTGACTATTCCTGACCCTGTGATTTGAAAGCCTTTGGAAATGGTTTATGGGAAGAGTCTGGAAAGGTTTGGAGATATTGCCTACATGCATAGAGCTGGACCAGCTTAGGTTGTTCTGTATGGGAGATTCTGGTCAGAGCCCAGGAGATCAGAAGTCTGTTAGGAAGCCTGCCAGTAAAGACCAGGCTCAGGAGGTTTCTGCTGGGAAAACCCTGTACCATCCATGGGTTCATGACAGTAGTAAGCTACTAATGTAGCCAGCAATTATCAGAAGGTGCTAATAATTTGAGTTTTCTTTATAGCTAACATTTATTATGGCATTGTTTATACCTCTTGTAGTTGTATGTTTTTGTAGGACGTTTAAGACCAAGTTAAGATGAGACCTTAATTATGGTCAGTCTTTTACTGCCTATCAATGTCAGTTAAGTCTCCTCAGGAATACTTTGGAACCATGTATAGTACCTCTTAACTCCTCTGTCAGTGTGATCTGTCTGGATGATTCACAGCAGTTTCTTGACCATATTGCTTTCTGTGAAAGCTTAGGAGACTTTTTTTTTGATGACTCTCCTTAAGTACACTATACACTGATGATTGATTTTTTTGTGGTCTCATAATCTTTTTGATCAGAAGAAGTGTGATTCACCAAGTATCAGGTGACTTAATAGAGGTTATTTTATGTCTTGGGTCTCCATTGACCTCAGAGGACTGGACCCAAAATACAGGCTATTTTTTAGCCTATCTGGCACTAATTTTTGGTCTCTAAACCACAGTTGTTGAATATCTAGAAGAAAAGATTAACAGTACAGTGTAGTAGGGGCAGAAATCTTAGCATTATTATATTATCTAAATGTTGAACACCTTAGAACATAAAATGTTCTAAGTTATTTTTTACTAACCATTGATGATTCGACATTTGAATTCTTGTAGAATATTAACAAATACTTGCATATTTTACACATAAAATTAGAAATCAAAATCAAGACCTAATGTTACAGCATGACAATCATAATGATATTTTGTAACACACCAGAATTTTCATTCTGACCTAAAATATCCCCTTTTAGTCATTAATTCCTAATATATAAGAAGCCTTTACTTAACTAGTTTATCTTTAGTGAGATGTACATCTCATAGATTTTTGTTAAAGGCAAAGGTCTGAATATGAAACAAAATTCTTTCACCATAAATATTCCCTGTTTTATATTTTGGAAGACCTGTACATCTGAAGGCATGAATACATTAATACACCATGAGATTAATCAAAATAATTTGTCATAGCCATATGAAAACTTTTGTATCAGAGCATCTTTAAATCAAAAATATTATCTGGAAAATTTAATCTTTTGATGATGAGCAATGTGAGCATATCATAATAATAAATTTTTAATAACAATTATTGTGGTGTCTTACATAAGGCTATGGAAATCACTGGGGCCTCTGATCAGTGAAAAAAACAGATTAATGTTATTGGACAGCTGTTTTCTTATTTATTGATTATTCAATAATCTCCTACCACCATAAGGGATTTTTGTTTACCTATGCTAACAATTTTTTGATGACTTTTGTAAACCTGATCACAACATTTAAAATATTATTTTTGAACAATGAGAGACTCTCAGGTCGTAATAAAAAAACAGGATACATAGTATTTGCATAACCAATTTTAGCATCATTTTTACCATCTGGCAACTCAGATGGAAGCGTGTTTTGTAAATCTATAACCCCAAATTAAACTTTGATCAAAGTGATCCAATAATGCAACAGAAAAAAAGAAAAGAAAAACTGTTGAGTTCAGCTAAAATGAAACAGTTGTTCACAGATATGACAAACAGATGAAGAAACAAGTATACAGTTTGTTGGTGTCTGTGAGAGGTCTGGGGGCTTCGAACATCTGTCTACCTCCAGCACTTCATGTTCTCAGGGCATTTTTTAGATGCTCTGTGCTCTTGGGGCACTCCTGTATAGGCACTTGTGTTTTTGACTCTGAATGTGTGAATGATCACTAGCTCAGTGACTCCCAACAACAGCTTAACAGACTGGACAAATATACAGGATGTGCAGACAACTTACAAAATCAGAATGTACTCAAATGTATGTTTTGACCAAATTGAATTACAATAACTTGTAAAATTCTAGAATTTATAACCATAAATAGACTAGTCAGATTATTTGTATGTCATTAGCTGAGATCTCTTGTAAAAAGAATCTGCAAAGGACAAAATTTTATCTATAATTAAAGTATATTTTTGTATTTTACCTTAAGAATACTAGTAACTTTTATGTCCCCCTCTTTTATGTAACATTTGTTAGGTTATCTCTATATACTCTTATCACCTATTTAAACCTTTGGTTTTTGTTTTCAGTTACCATCTCCTGGGCATACTGGGTCAATTAAGGTTGGTTCTAGTTTTATCCTTTTCTGTTGTTTGTGTCATGATTTTTGAGGCATCACTGTCATCGGAATGAGCATCAGTTTTTTGAGAGGCAGAATCTAGTAATTTTTTGGATTTGGGTCCGTGATGCAGCTGGACATGTTTAGGTGCCCAGATAGAACATTTAACATTTTCTGGAAAAGCACAAGCACACTCTTGACACCAAATTAGCACTGAAATGTGTGTTTTTATTGTCTAGTATGAAGATCAATCCAAAGGACTTTTTTTTCAGCCTTTACCTGATTGCTTTGTCTTTTTCTGAGGTAGTTCCATCTTTAAGAGAAATTAAAAAGCTGATGGCATATACTGCCAAGTGAAGTATGTTATGAGACGAACTCACTCTTGTGCTTTTCTGATTTAAATTGTGAGCACATTTAACAATTTTTAGACATGAAAATCTCAAGGAATTTCTGTGGTAAGAGACACATGAAAATAAGTAGCACTGTTCTTTCTCTTTTCTTTAGGCTGTGGATTGATGACCTGAGTGATTATAATTTGTCCTGAATTATTGGAACTTTGAAGTTCAGTAACAGAGTAGATATGTTGAAAACGCTTTATGTACTCACCTGTCTTTCTGGCTTTGTTTACTGCCATTTTAAAGGGAAAGAGAAAGAAGGCAGAAGTTTGATTCTGTGATTCAGCAAATTTTTTTTCTGAGCTGAAAATATGGGGCTAGCTGCTTGTGGCTCAATTAAAGTTAAACACTTCTCTGTTGGGGAAGGATCCCCTTTATCCTCCACTGCTCTTTCCTTATCTAATTGAGCAAAGCCAGAGGGCTTAAATTTTATTGGAGTTCCTGGTATTCTGCCATCTTTTTTCTGCTCAGGATCTGATTTTAAAGTTGTCTCAGTTACTTTTTAGTCGTTGCCGAGACAAAATACCTGATGCCCAAAATTAGGGAAGAAAAGGTTTATTCTTACAGTTTCTCAGGGGTTTCAGTCCTTACTAAAGTTGGCTCCAAGTCAGCATGGGATGGAGGGGCTTCCATTCATGGTGGCTGCAAGCCGCAAGCCACAAGGCATGCTGGCGAGAGGGAGTGGAAGCGGAACAGCAAGAGAAGAGGAAGACCCACCTTCCCTTACACTGTATCTCAGCTCCACCCCTGGCCATGGGCAGCGTTCACATTGCTAATCCCAGCGCTAGACAACAAACTGAACACAAGCAGCCCCATCAAAAGTATGAGGACTTCGGGGTACATAGCATATCACCCAATACAAAAGTATTGCATGAAGCCAGTTTCTTTGTGGCTGCCTCATCAAGCTTATAATCATTAAGATCCTTCCTAATCAAAATTCACAAAAGAAAAGCAAATACTGGAGTTAAGCATACAACAAACAGTTCCATATTCATTTGTGATTCTTTATAATTTGTTTGTCCCATAATTAACCAGCTAATAAAATCAATAGATTTTTTTTTCATTATTGCTATTTCTCACAAGTCTGTTTATTACTGTGACCCTAGAGAATCTGCTTTTGTCAATGACTGATCTTTATACCTGATGAGGGCAATATCAATACATTCCAGTGATGAATATTGACCTTCATGAATGCACTTCTCCCCCTTGTTGAAAACACATGAGAAGTGTCCCTTCACCCTTATCTCTTACCCTACTCCTGTTCAGGCTCCATACATTGTGACACATGTGGCTGTTGAGGTTCCTGGGGTGAAGGACTGTGAGAGGATGAGAAAATAATGAAAAGATGAAACCTGGAGGTGGCACCCTTACTCTCTGAATGGAAAGAAAGAATCTGCACCCTCACTGTAGGGGCATTTATTTATACACTTTGTAAATTAAGATCATGTAACATCTCCTTATCCTAGCAACTCACTGTTGCATTGTCTTGGGACTAGGTGTTTTTTTGGATTGAAGCATCTTTTTAATGAGTTTTGCCCTGGGCCCTTTTTGTTTCTGGGATGACCATGCCCCATTCCTGCGTGTGTGATCATTTTTAACTTTAGCGCCTCCTACAGTGTTGAACATTTTCTCATGTATTGACTGGCCATTTGTATTTCTTTATTTGAGAAATGTCTATGCATTTCAGATGCCCACTTTTAATTGAGTCTTTAATTTGGGGGTCTAATTATGTTGAGTTCTTTATGAATTTTAGACATTTGTCCTTTGTCTGAGGAGTAGCCGACGAAATTATTTTTTCACATTCTATAGGTTGTCACTTTGTTCTGTTAATGGTTTCCTGTGCTGTACAGTTTTCAAATTTGATGTGATGCTATTTGTTGATTCTTGGTACTATTTCTTGTACAATCAGATTTTTTTTTCAGAAAGTCTTTTTCCACGTCTATGTTTTCAAAAGTGTTGCCTAGTTTATTCTTTCAGCAGATTAATTGTTTTTGTTCTAATGTTTAGACCTTTGATCAATTTTGATTTTAGTGTAGTACATGGTGACAGATATGAGTCTAGGTTTAACCTTTGGAATGTGGGTAATCAATTATCCTAGCACCTTTTGTCAAAGAGGCTATTTTTTCTCCAATGAAGAGATTTGGCCTATTTGTCAAAAATAGCATACCTGATCATGCCTGGAGTTGTTTCTGTATCTTCTTTTCTGTTTCATTGATCCATGAATCCATGAGTCTGTTTTGTTTTCAATGCCACACTTTTTGTTTTTTATCATTGTACCTTTGTAGTATAACTTGTTTAGGATTGTGATGTTTCTGCTTTGCTTTCCCCAGAATTGCTTTTATTTTCTAGTTCTTTTTTGGTTCCATATGAATTTTAGGATTCTTTTGTCCAGTTCTGTAAAAAAAATGTTATTTATATTTTCAATAGGATTACATTAAATCTACGTAATACTTTTGGGAATAAAGCCATTTCAATAATACTGGTTCTGTCAATCCAAGAAGAGAGGCTAGCTTTCCATTTTCTGATATTTTCAGAGTGCTATAATTTTAATTGTAAAAGTCTTATCTGCAATTGTTAGGTTAATTCATAAGTATTTTATTTTACTTGATACTGTTGTGAAGGTTATTGTTTTCCTAAATTACCTTTCAAGGAGTTTGTTATTAATATACAGGAATGCTATCAATTTTTGAATGTTGAGTTTGTACCCTGCTACACTGCTGAATGTGGATATTAGTTCTGGATTCTTCTGATAGACAATTTGGGATCTTCTGTGTAGAGAATTATGTCATTTGCATTAGCAAATAAGGGTAATTTAACTTCATTCCTTTCCTTATCCCTTTGTATTTCATTCTTTTGTCTTCTTGCTCTAGATAGTGTTTTGAAAAGTTAAACAGAAGTGGTGACAGTGGCCATTCTCATCTTTTTTCCTGATTTATAGAGAAAACTTTCAGCTTCTCTTCATTTAGTATGATGTTCGCAGTTGGTTTGTCATAGATGACTTTTAACAGGTTGAAATAAAGACCTTCTATTCCTATTTTCTTCAGAGTTTTGATCATGAATGGATGCTGGATTCTGTCAAATGTTTTTTCTGTGTCAATTGAGATTATCATGTGATTTTTGCCCTTTTTTTCTGTTTATATGGTGTAATCCATTTATTGATTTTTATATGGTGAATTTTCCACGAATCTCTGGGATGAATCCCACTTAGTCATAATGTATGACCTTCTAGATGATTTGTTGCATTCTGTTTGCCAATATCTTATTGAGAAGTTTTGCATTTGTGTTCATTGAAAAGAATGAGCTTCAATATTGCATGGCTTCTCTTACATGAGAAACTCGGCCTTGATCTCAGTCTCTCTCTCTCTGTCTGTCTCTCTCTCTCTCCCACTCTGGCTCTGTCTTTTTCTGGTTTTGGAAATAGGGTAATACTTCTTTACAGTAATGAGTTTGGGAGTACTGGCTACCTTTCCATATCATTAAAGACTGAGGAGTCAGATCTTCTCTAAAGTTCTTGTAGAACTTTTCAATGAATTCATCAGGACTTGGGCTTTTCTTACTAGGGTGAAATAAAATTTCTATTTTTAGTGTTTAGGGGAATCTCCATTCTGCTTTTTATAGCAGATGTACTAGTGTACATTCACACCAGCATTGTGGTGGGATTTTTTTGACCCCTTATTGGCCCTTCGTAGTTCTCTTTCTGAGAAATGTCTATTCATTTCAGTTATCCATTTCTTGAATGGATCTTCTATTTTTGGAAGTCTAAAGTTTTTGTGTTCTTTATATATTCTAGATACTAGTGCACTATCCAGATGACAGTTAGGAAATTTTTTTCCTATTCTGTAGAACGTATATCACTATGTTGTTTTCCTTGCTACTCAGAAACTTTATAGTTTGACATAATTGGATTTGATTGATTTTGGTGCTGTTGTGCAACTGAGGTTATGATAAGAAGGCCCTTGCCTATACCTATGGCTTTGAGAGTTTTATTTTGTATTTCAGATTAAATCTTTCTTTTTTAATATTCATAACTTTAATGTATATTGATTTTTGTTTAGAACATATTGAGATGCATGGGTCAAGGTTCAGTCTTTTGGATTGTCAGTTTTTCCAGCAGCATTTATTAAACAGGCTATCACTTCTCTTATTGCATTTTCGGTACCTGCATCAAATCTCAAAGAGTTGAACATGCCAGAAGGTGTTTCTGTATAATGAATTCCACTGGTGGTGAACTTATGGCACACGTGCTGTAGTGTACCCTTTGTTATCATTGAAACCTGTAAAAGGTTTGCTATCACTGAATCTATTTCATTTATCCACATTTCTGTTTTTGTTTCAGTACCATGCCTTTTTGTAACTGCAGATTTCTCATATTTTTTTGAAGTATGTGATTGTGATACCTCCTGCTTTGCTCTTTTTTCCGAAGGCTTTTAAAATTATTTTTTCTATTCTGTTACAATATGAACTTCAGGATTATTTTCTCTAGTTTTGGGAGGAGTGCTGTTGGTATTTTGACTAGAATTTCATTACATATGTATATCAATTTTGGAAGCATAACCATTTTTACTATATTAGTTTTGTGTACCTAAGAACAGGGTGTATCTTTTCATTTTCTCATGTACTCTTTGATCTGGGTTTTCAGAGTACAGTTGTTTTTGTCGTAGAGGTTTCAATCGCTGTTTAGGTGAATTTCTGCATATTAATTTTTCTTAATGCTATTATGAATGGTACTGTTTACCTAATTTGTTGCATTTTCTTTGCCAGTATCTTGAGGATATTTGTGTCTATTTTACTAAAATTGATTGACCCATCGTTCTTCTTTTTAGATACATTCTGGTTTTGAAATCAGGGTAATGCTTGCTTCCAGGAATGAATTTGGGAGTTCTCATTTCCTTTCAATTTTATTGATTTTGAGTCTTGGCATTAGATTTTCCCTGAAGTTCCTGTAAAATTATCAGTCAATCCATCAGAATCTGGGCTTTTCATACTTCTTAGATTTTATTACTGATTCAATACCATTGTCTGTTATTGGGTTGCTCAGGGAATTTTATTTCCTTGTTTGACTTTTGGTAATTTATCCAGAAATCTACTGTGTTTTTTTAATTCTCCAGTTAATTGGACTATAATTTTCAAAGTAGTTGCTAAGAACTTGGATTTCATGCTGTTTTGTAGTTCTGTTTTTTTTTTTCATTTCTAATTACATTGATTAGGATTTTGTTTTTAGGTAAGGTTGACTAAAGCTTTTCTATTTTGTTTATTCTTTCAAAGAACCAACTCATTTTGTGGCAATTTCAGTACTCTCTGCTCTGATTTTTATAGTTTCTTTCCCTGTGCTACCATTGGATTTGGGTTTTTCTAGTAACTTCTGGTGAGCCACTAGGTTATTTAATTGCGCTTTTTTCTGTTTTTCTGGTGGCGGCATTCACAGCAATAAAATTTCCTCTTAGCACTACTTTTATTTTTTCACAAAAGTTCTGATAGGTTTTACAGTCATTATCATTTGATTCTAGAAACTTGAAAGTATTTCCTCAATTTTTTCTGTGACCTATTGATTATACAAGCGTTACTATTTAATTTTCATGCTTTGAATACTTTCTGTGTTTTCTTTGCCATTGATTTCTAGTTTCATGCCACTATGATCTGATAATATCTATAGGATAATTTTGACTATTTAACATTGACATAAGCATGCATTAATGCTGTGACCCCTGTGGTTCCTGAGGTTCTTAGGGTGAAGTACCACTACAGGATGAGAAAATAAAGGAAAGACAAAACTGGGGTCAGGTGTAGCCCTTACTCTCCTGATAGGAGAAAAGGTACTGCTCAACCAATTCAGTATGTTTATTTATATACTGGGAAGGATAATGTCAATTTCAACCCCTCTGTCTAGCAACCCATTGCTTGGCTTGTCTAGGAGCTTGGTGTTTTTCTGGGCCATAGCAACTTCTTCACGTGGCTGACTGAGGCGCTTTTGGGCTTTTTTTTTTGGTAGGGTCATGTCTGTGTCATGCCCTTGGTCATTTTCCAGCTTCAAGGGCTCCCAACATATCCATCTCTTTTGTTTTGTTGTTGTATGGGATGGGTAGTCAGTTGAAGCCAGAGGAGCTGTGTTGCAGAACTCTGTAGATCTTTTTATTTTAAGTGCAGTCCAAAGAGTTTAAGTCCCTGCATTCTGCAATTGAAACCCTGTGCAATCCATTAATTGGTAATAGTAGTCAGCTACCAGTATAGCTGGCAATTGTGAAAAGGTATTAGTGGTTTGAGCTTCTTTTGTAACATATCATTTTAGCATTGTTTTATATACCTCTAGTATTTGTACGATTTCTGCAGGATATTCAAGACCAAGTTAAGGTGAGACCTGTTTTAAATACAATCATTTTTTTGATTATTTATCAAGGTCATTTCAGTCTCCTCAAGAAATGCCTTGGAAAAATGCATAGCACCTCTTAGTTCTTGTCAGTGTCAGCCGTTCAGATGAGTCACAGTCACTGCTTGACCAAGTTGCTTTGAATGAAAGCTTGGGAGACATTTTTCCTGGTGATTCTCCTTAGGCACACTGCACATCAATGATCACTTTCCTCTGTTGTCTCAGTCTCCATGATCAGAAGATCAGGGACTCATTGAGTATGAGATGTCACAACAGAGGTTCTCTAATGTCCTGGGCCCTCATTGACCCTGGAGGGCTAGGGCCAAAATACTGTCTATCTTTTTAGCACATCTATCTCTCTAACTTTTGGTCTCTAAATCTCAGGTGTTGAACATCCAGAAGAAAAGATTGATAACAGTAGAGAATAGTAGAGGCATTATCATCATATGTAAATATCAAACATCTTAGAACAAAATAGAACCATGTTTTTAAACAACCATGGATGTTTTAATGTTTAAATACCTGCAGAATGTTAACAAACAGTTGCATATTTTACATATAAAGTTAGAAATCAAAACCATATACAACATTATAGCATGACAACCATGATGAGATTTTGTAACACATCTGAATTTCCATTTTGACATCAAATATCTCCTTTTAGTCAGTCCTCCTTTTCTAATACATAAGCTTTTACCTAACTCATTGACCTTTAGTGGGATATACATCTCGTAAGTTTTAGTTGCAGGCAGAGTTCTGAATCAGAATAGTCTGTCACCATAAGCAATCCCTGTTTTATGTTTTGGGAAATCTGTACATCTGGAAGCATAACTACACTGATACACCATGATGTTAATACCAATCTGTCATTGCCACATGAAAACATTTGTATGAGAATCTTTAAATCAAAAACCTTATTGTATTATTTTTATTATTATTATTACTTTGATGGTGACCAATGTGAACATATTACTATAATACATTTTTATAACTTTAGTTGGGGTGTCTCCCATAAGGCTATGGAAATCATTGGGGCCTCTGATCAATGAACAAGAGCTGATTAAATGTCACCAGGTGGCCACTTTCTTTTTTTCGTATCTTTTTTTTCCTTATTTTAAAGACGATAAAACCAAGGAAAATAAAACAGAATAAAGCCAATCAAAATAAATCAGTATAAGTGATACAGGACTTCAAAACCTTGCAAAACCAGCAGTAGTTACCATAATGCCTTTTGCTGTCTTCAGAATAGCTGCAGATACCTTTGGACATAGTAAAAATCGAACAGAACAGAACAGAATAAAACCAATAAAAACAAAACAATGAATGCAATAAAGGACTTCAAAACAAGCCAATAGTAAATCCAAAATAGCTACCATAATATATCTTGCTATCTTTGAAATAGCTGCTCATGTCATCAGGTATAATAAAATCAAACAAAACAAAACAGAATAAAATCCAACCTAACAAAGCAATGAAAATGATATGGTTTCCTGCCCCGGATAGTTTCCTGGTGAGGCATGGTTCTCTTACTCCACAGTCCACAAATGGTGCAGACTCACAGAGAGAGGCTTGGGTGTGGCTGTTACCATTCCAACAGCAGCCCATGCATAGTGCTAGTTTCAGGGGGGATCCCCTTCTGGTGAGGGTGAGCCCTGGTTCTCTCCCTCTGCAGTCTTCAAATGGGTTGACTCATGGAGAGAGGCTTGGGTGTGGTTGTCCTCACTCCTATTAGCCACTTTCTTATTAATCAATTAAAGTCCTGTCCAATAATTTGTCCCCACCCAAAGGGATTTTGTTTAATCATTTTAATAATAATTTTTTAACAATAAAACTCCAATAATAACATTTAACGTATTATTTTTGAATGAGAGACTCTCAAATTATGATAAACAACAATGTACATTACATTTACACAACAAATTTTAGCATCATTTTGAGTAAGTGGGAACCCAGGTGGAAGCTTTTCTTTTTTAAATCTATGATCCAAATTAGGCTTTGATTAAATGATCAAAAAATGTAAAAAGGGAGAAAAATTGTTGAGCTCAAAATAAAAGGCACAGCTTTTTATAGAATGGACGAATGGACAAACTTGGACAAATGATCTGTACATATTCAAACAGACATAGAAAGAAAGAGTTGTCAGTGTCTGCAAGATCTAAGTTCCTAAGGGCTATTTATCTCATGTCCCTTTTCTGAACTAGCTCGCTTCTTTTATCCCTTGTTCTAGGGGTTGGAACACCTGTCATCTCCAGCACCCCATCCCCTCAAGGCATTTCTTAGGCACTCTGTGCCTTTGGGAACTCCCATAAGGGCACTTGTGCTTTTGGCCCTGCACATGTGAACAACCATTAGCTCAGTTGACTCCCAACAACCACCTGACAGGTTGGACAAGCAGACAAACAGATACACAGGCAGATTGACAAATATCTTACACAATCAGAGTGCACTCGAATATATTTTAACCAAATTGAATTGCACTAATTTTTTGCAATTGTGGAATTTGTAATTATAAACAGACTAATCAGATTTATTGTAGGTCAATTAGCAGAGATCTATTTCAGAAGAATTTGGAAAGTGCAAAGTCTTATCTATAATTTACATATATTTCTGTCATAGGACTTAGCATACACTCTTATGATCTATTTAGACCTCTGGTTTTATTTTTGGTTACCGTCTCCTGGGCATCCTGGGTCAATTAAGGTTGGTTCTAGCTTCATCCTTTTCTATCAGTTGTGTGGTCTCCAAGGCATCTCTGTCATAGGACTGAGCATCAGCTTCTTGAGAGGTGGAATCAACTCCTTCTCTGGGTTTGGGTCCATGATACAGCTGGATAATATGCTCTGGCACCCAGATAGTCCATTTAGCATTTCCTGGGAAAACATAAGCATACCCTCGACCCAAAACTAGCACTGAGCTGGGTCCCTTCCATTGTCTAGTATAAAGATCCTTCCAAAGGACCCTTCCTAACCCTTTTTTCTTTACTTGATTAATGTGTCTTGCAGCTGCTGTAGTTCCATCCTTAGTAAGATTTAAAACTTTAGTAGTACATACTGCCCAATGAAGTCTAGGTAAAATTCCCCTTTTGTATTTTTGCAATTAAATTTTGATCAAGTTTAACAATGTTTAGCCTGTTTCCAGGTTAAATGGAATTATTTGCATAAGGCAAAAGCATTTTGGTAGAAGGTGGCATGGGGAACAGAAGCCTGTTGAACAGTGTCTGAGGGAGTAACAGTTCATGGCAGTGAAAGACAGTAAAAGTAGCAAGAGCAAAGGTGGGGAAGCTTAAGCCTCCTTTTTCCCCCCTACATTGTAAGCAGGCTAGCCCTCTAGGGTGAGTGCAGCATGCACACCATCTCTCTGTCCTACTCCTGCACAGTACAAGAATGTTTACAAAATGAGAACCCCGGCCTCTCCACTGAGTCACTCAGCCAAGCTTCCAAACTTCGAGTTGACACAGTGTATCAACCATTCCCATTCACCATTGTCAGCTGGGTAACCAGACACATTGCTTTAAGCCAGTTTCTAACTATAAAGGCATGCTTATTTTTGACATTTTACAACTTGAACATTTTAACACAGATTTAACGGTCCTTAAGAACCAATATTAAGACTATCAACATTGTATTATATTAGAACAACAACATTTCCCCTTGCAGCTGAAACAAGCAACATTGTTTCTCTTCCTTGTCTGGCCAAGCTCCAAGATGTTGGACTCTTTGGTTCCCTCCCCTCCTTTGGAGTCTGTGAAAAGTAGTGAGAGGAGCAGAAATCAGCAGTTTCTCCCTGATAAATAACCGTTTTAAAGTCTGTAGGGGTCCAGATAGATTTGTGTTGGTTTGTTCTTTCACTAGTCTTGCTCTAAGCTGTTTTCCCATTTCCTTTTAAGTACATAAATTTAGAATTCCTTCTTCTGGAAACAAACTCAAGAAATGTAGCACGCTGTGTATTGGCAGTGTATTGAAAACTAAAATTGATACAAGAAAGCAAAAAGACCTAAATAAACATAGGGTTACATTAATCGTGAATTTGAAATAAGTAAACAATTTTGAAAAACAACAGAGTTGGAGAATTTACACTACCAGATATCAAGACTTACTACAAAGGCATAGTGGGAGAGTGGTATCCTGGAGCTGACCTATTATCAGCTAGTAAAAGCCAAATATTGAAGTTTTAGAAGTTTTAAAGGTTAACTGTTGTTGTATTGGTTATTTGAAATTGTCTTTTGTGAGAGTGTTTTGTAAACAAAAATCATCAAACCACAAATCAGGACCACACTATCCCCCAACCACTAGGAAACTGCTGGGCCAAGCAGGGCTGTGGCATCTCAGGGAAGCTGTCTGAGCCGTAGCACCCCCTAATCTCTGGTAGGGCTGTTGCAGGACCAGAAGGAAGTTTTTCTTCTGGAACAGGAAGACCTTCCACATCAGTTTTGAATTTACAGTGAGTGGCCCAATGATACGATCATCTACACTTTGGACAGATAGTAGAACGTTTTGTTGAAGGGACAGATAGTGGCTGTGCTGCCATTAAAGGTGCGGTAGCATAACTTTGGGCAAAATGGACCCTCCCCCTGCAACAATGACAAGTAGCTTTGTTTTTTCTCTTTTCTTTAGGCTGTGATATGATGACCTGAGTGATTATAATTTGTCTCAGACTACTGGGGATTTGAAGTTTAGTATCAGAGTAGATATGTTGAAAACCTCTATGTACCACCTCACACGTCTGAATTCTTTTAGCATCAATTGCAAGGGAGACAGAGAAATGGCTCTACTCCCTTAGAGGCCAAAGTTTTAACCTGTGATGCAGCAAAATTTCTCTCAGCTAAAAAGGTGGTGATAGCTGCTTGTGGCTCACTTAAGGTTATTGGGGTGTCTGTTGTTCTGCCACCTTTTCCCTACTTGGGACTCAATTATAAAACAGTGCCTGGAGCCAATTCCACTGTGGTTTTCTCAAGAAGCTTATGATTATTATGATCCTATCTAATCCAGTTCCACAAAAGGAATGTAAATTGTGGGATCAAGTATGCAACAGACAGTTCCTTATATATTTGTGATTCTTTTGAACATGTTTGTCCTATAATTTGACAACTGATATAATCAATATACCTCTCTCTCTCTCTCTCTTTCTGAGGAATGGATTTCTCACAGGCCCATTTATAACTGGCCCTAGAGAATAAGGAAGTTTCAGTGTCCAACTCTTTACACCTGATGAAGCCAATATCAATACACTCCGGTGATGACTATTGACCTATATCAATGCACTTCTCCCCCTAATTGAGGGCACATGAGAAGTGTCCCCTAACCCTCAATGTCTTACTCATCTGTATTAGTTACTTTTCACTCATTGCTGAGCCATAATATCTGACTTCCAAAATTAGGGAAGGAAAGATTTATTTCTTATAGTTCTCAGAGTTTTCAGTCCATGCTTAGTTGGCTCCAAGGCAGAATGGTGTGGCAGGGTCACCATTCATGGCAGCCACCAAACAGCAAGGTGAACCAGCAAGAGAAGAGAGGAAGAGAGAGAAAGAAAAATGGATGCATTCCTCCCACCATTACACTGTATGTTGGCTCCACTCCTGGGCAGGTGCAACACACATATCACCAATCCTGTCACCAAACAACAAACCATTCACAAACACCAGACTCGGCCCTATCCATGCCACAATTACATGAGACTTTGGGGGGGACACAGTATCAAACCTATACATTTCACCCTGCACCCCCCCAAGAACTCATGGATATCCTTTATGCAAAAGACATTTAGTCCACCTCCAAGAGTTGCCAAAGTCCTAACAGTTTCAGCACTGCTGAAAAGTCCAAGTCCCAAATCTCCTCCAAGATCTATGGCAAGCTCTTATATGTAACCCCCTGTACAAATGAAAATGAGGTTAAACACTTCCAACATATAAAGGCACAAGGTAAACATTACCAATCCAAAAGATACAAACAGGGGAATACAAAGCATTGCAACCAAAGCAAGTCCAAAATTCAGCAGGGCAAACATTAAGTCCTGGAATTCTACACTCAGCATCTGAAGCAATCTGGCTGCAAGCTCCAAAAGGCTTGAGTGACTTCATCCCTGTGGCACTTCCAGGGGATTTAACCTCCATAGCTTCTCTCTCTTAAGCCCACTCTGCTTGGTTCTCACAGTTTTTCTTGGATGATCCACGTTCATGGCTTTTTCAAACGTCTGGATTTTCCACTGTACCTTTGGCTTAACACTTACATCTTTGCATATTGCCCTCTGCAGTTGGGGTGGGAGCTGCACATTTTCCTTGCACTTAAAACCAGTGCCATGTGGATGCTGCCAAGGTCTGCTGCCAACTGGAGCAGTAGCTAGGCTTTCTTCTCTCTTGGTTATAGGGGTCAACTGCCTGGTGTGCTGAGCTCTCTGAACCTGATTGTGAGGAAAAGCTTCCCTATACCACTACCATTCTGGAATCTGGTGTGGCTGTCACCATTTTGAAACTTGGTGTGGTTGCCACCATTTTGAAACTTCCTGTGGCATCTGTCATCACTCTGGAATATGGTGCTCTGTGGCTTTTTCCTCCAAGTAAACTCTTTCACCTTTGCTGGCTTGAGGCTGCAAAAGGTGGAGACCCACTGATACTTGGGATGACCCCAGGTCATCTTTTTGATTCCTTTGTTCCTTCTCAGGAATCAAGGTTTCAGCTCTATCTTTACAGTCCACAGCTTCCTGGCCAAACTCACAATTTTTAAATCACCATGCTGGGCTCTTTGCTCTTGATTCACAGCATAAATCTGGCTAATGGCCTCAAACAATAGCCAGTCCACTGCTTTAGCATTCAGCTGCCTAGAAATTTCCTTTGCAGACTGATCAGTTCTCCACCCTTAATCTTAGTCTCAGGCAAAGTCTCTGGGCATGAACAAAATGCAGACAAACTTTCTGTGAAGCCATAACACACATCATGTGGAGTCTAACAACCAGTGCAATCCTTCTTCCAAGCAGAAACTTCCCAAGGCTGGTCTCAACCAGCAGGCTTTCTATCAACATTCTGGTCTTCAGAGATCTGACCAGTATCTCCCCTATAGAACAGCCTGAGCTGTTCCAGTTCCATGCATTTAAGTGACATCTCTGAACATTTCCAAACTCTTCCCACAAGCCATTTCCAAAGGCTCTTGAACAACATGGTCAGAAATAGTCACAACAATGACCCCACTCCTCAGGTAACAAATACTGTCTTAGTTACTTTCCACTCATTGCTGAGCCAAAATACCTGACTTCCAAAATTAGGGAAGGTTTATTTCTTACAGTTCTTGGGGGTTTCAGTTCATACTTAGTTGGCTCCAAGGCAGCATGGTGTGTCACAGCTGCCATTCATGGCAGCTGCCAAACAGCAAGGCAAATTGGCAAGAGAAGAGTGGAAGAGAGAGAAAGAAAAAGGCATGCATTGCTCCTGCCCTTACACTGTGTGTCGGTTCCACTCCTAGATGGGTGTAACAATGACATCACCAATCCCATCACCAGACAACAAACCATTCACAAACACCAGGCTCAGCCCTGTCCATGCAACAATTACATGAGATTTTGGGGGGACACAGTATCAAACCCATACACCATCCATGTTCTGGTGCCATATGTCATGACCTATGAGGCTTCTGTGTTACTTGGGGTGAAGAGCCATGAGAGGGTAGAAAATAAAAAAAAGACAAAGCTAAGGTCAGGTGGAGCCTTTACTCTCCTGATGGGATGAAAGGTACTGCTCAACCAATGCAGCATATTTCTTTATATTCTGGGAAGGATAATATCAATTTCAACCCCTCTGCCTAGCAACCCACTGCTTGGATTGTCTAGGAGCTTGGTATTTTTCTGGGCTGTAGCAACTTCTTCACATGGCTGATCCAGGCACTCTTTCTGTTTTTGGTAGGGTTATTTCTGGGTCATGCCCTAGGTCAATTTCCAACTTCAATGGCTCCCAACACATTAATGGCCTGTATGTGGTCTATTTTGTTAAAGGTTTCATGGTCTGCTAAAATGATTGCACATTTTGTTGTTTGGTGTAGCACTATGTAGATACACTATATATCAACTCATTCAGGATGGTGCCATAATTGTTAATTCTCACTCCCAAGTGGCTCAATTTAACATGTTTCCACCAGCTTGAACTGGAGTGATACTTGAATAACAGTCCCATTGGGCAACCTGATCCACTTTTGCTACAAATGGGTCTAATCACTTTTATTGGACTTTATAATAATAAAATTAATAAAGTCTATAAATGGACAAAATCTCTTTAGTTGCTTGAATTTGTATAATTAATGCCAAAAGATAAATACTAATTAATATTATTCATACCAATTGAACTTTTGATAATCAGCAAATGTATTTATTTCCTTTAGGAACTGTAATATAATGACATCTGCTCTGCAAAGTCAACAGCATTCTTTGAATTGTTGTAATCAAAGACAAGATCAGACTTTATGTTTGTAGGTTTTACTTTCACCAATATTCATGTATGAGTTTTGCAAGTCGTTAGCATACAGATGGGTCTTCTATCAGTCCAGTTAACAAATTTTACACCATAATGATTTTCAAAGTTTATTGCTTTGTTATGTCATTTATTGTTATGTTTGTTCTGATAAATTTTTTTCTATTTTTTTCACTGTGCAGCAAAAAATATTTCTTTTTGTGAAAGTACTTCTGCTAGGAGTATACACAAATAATAATGACCTGCATATAATCTGCAATGTTCAAACAATAAGGCATTTATTAATTTCAAAACACTGTATAAAGAATACCCATGCATTTAAAGACTTGCACTTTTTCCAGTTAAACATGCAAATCAGAAGTGTAACTATTATGATTTACTTACTTTTATCCCATATTTGTGCTGCTTTGCTTTGATGTATTTGTGAAAACACAGAAGTTATCCCTATAAAATCATAGTATTTTCTATCACTACAATGTTTTTCAAGGATTTATTGCACTCTTACATGTACCTAAAAATTTCTTCATGATTTTGTGAACTTATTCAAGGGATTCGCAGTTCTGTATAAAGAATTGTCAGAAAAATGAAAAGAGTTCAATATAGCCCCAAAAGAGCTCATTGCATGGGACTCTTCATAAGTCCATTGACATACATTATTTTCTCACTAACACAATAGAATATCTGTTAATGCTACTACTCCCATAATTTAAAATATATTTATATATTTTTTCTCTTCAATCATAACTGAGTCTCATCATTGCTGAAGTTTACTTTGTTTTGCATTGAAGATGCAATTAGTGGCACAGTCATTTGTTTTTTCACCTACAATTTCAGCTCTATTATAGGATATACATGATTTATACAATGCAAAAGAATCACTGCAATTTTTCTTATTAGATGTTCCAGGTTTCACAGTTCTGTGTACTTGTGTTCTATCACGCTTCTTTGTATTATTATTGGATGCCATTCTTCCTCTTGATTTTCTACATTCACAACCAAATTTACAATATGCTTATTGAATATATTGGCCATAAGTTTGCATTAATCTGACTCTGGTTCATCTTCATCTGAAGAGTAATAGATAGGATGTGACCTTTTCTTCTGATGGAATATAATTAAAGATTTACCTGATTAATCATTGATTTCCAGTGATTGACACTTAATGAAAAAAATACAAAATTTAAATACTGTTAAAATTAAAAACAAATGTTACACTATACATATATATTTCAAAAATTACATATTACTTAAAAACAAAAATCCAGAGGGAAAATGAAAACTACCAAGGAACAACAAAGGAATGATGCAAGAAAAATTTACCACTGTGCTTAAAAATAATTTATCCATGAAATAATAATGAGTGTTTTTTGTTTTAACAACTTATATAACAAAAGATCAAACATAGTATAGGTATATAACATCAGAAAATGAAATTGAAATGAGAGCAAACTGGCAGTGAGACATAAAAATTAAAGTTTTGTTTAGAAGTGTACCATAATTCTAGGCTTCATAAGTGAGATTTTGATGTGTTTTACATTCATAAGTGGTATTTCTTTTTGTTTAATAGCTTTTAATATTCAGCCCTTGCATTGAACTTCCAGATTTTTGTTTGTTTGTTTGTTTGCTTTTTATCATGTTGTGCTGTGGAGAAGTTCTTCCCTGGTAATGGCTATTTTGTTTCTAACTGCCTCACTTATCTATATGCTAAACTCATTATGACTACTTCAAAAGTTTTCTGCCCTGTAAGCAGATTTTTTATGCCATTTGTGCTGACTTCTGATTTTTCACAAATTCCTTTTTATCTTGGTCTTAGGCTTCTTTGCATCATTTAGCTGCTGTTGGACTGATTTCTCTTTTTTTAAAACATTTTTATCACCGTCTTAAATGCTTGTATTACATGTTTCAATTTCTTGGAGGGAATTGGTTCATGTACATAATACATCTTACTTCTTTTTTATCACTTTTCCCTTCCCTCTCTTCCTCATCAATTTATCCCTTGATCCACTTCCATGTTTGGTGAATGTTTGAATTTTTCATGTTCTGTTCTTGGTTTTACAGAATTTCTTTTTTTTTTTATTTTAAAGAGTATAAAACCAAGGAAAATAAAACAGAATAAAACCAATCAAAATAAACTAGTATAAGTGATACAGGATTTCAAAACTTTACAAAACCAACAATAGTTACCATAATGCCTTTTGTTGTCTTCAAGTAGCTGCAGATACTTTTGAACATAGTAAACATGGAACAGAACAGAAAAATATATAATAATAGAAACAGTAAAAGCAGAAGAATGAAACCAATAAAGGACTTCAAAACAAGCCAATAGTAAATCCAAAATGGCTACCATAATATGTCATGTTGTCTTTCAAGTAGCTGTTCATGCCATCAGAGTTAACATAATCAAACAAAACAAAAAAGAATAAAACCCAACCCAACAAAATAATGAAAATGATATGGTTTCCCAGACCAGATCTCTTTCTGGTGAGGCCTGGTAGAATTTCTAAATAATTGGTCAGAAATTATTCTTCTAATTTTGGCACTCTGTCTTCACCTTGTTTACTACAACTGTCCATATATTCAATAGAATTTTTAATCTCTGAATTTCTGTTTGGTACTTTTTTCATGGACTTTATTTCCTAAAATATTAATTCATTGTTTGTATCATTTTGTTTAGCTCAGTTTGAATTCTATTAGTGTCCATTACAAATTCATTTACTTTTATTCGTTAAATCTGTCACCTTATGTTTTTGTATTTGTTGAGCACTTTGTTGATTTGTATTTTAAAATCTCCTCTGTTATTCTTTCAAATAACTCAGTTTCATGACTTTTGATTTCATCCCAGTTGATGCCCCACGGACCAACTTTGGGAGAATTGAAGTATTTGGAAACATTTGGCTACCCCGTTTTCTCATGTTTCTATTGCTTTTATTTGATGGAATTTTGTATTTTTTTTGTAGTGGAAAGATTTTGTTGCTAATATGGAGCCTTCACTACTTAGTATCTGTTTTTCAGTGGTATATTCTAGGTTGTACTAACTATAGGTCTTTACCTCTGTCCCAAGTTTCAGCTGCCTTAAATTTTTGGTGGAGGAGCCTCAGTGTATTTATCTCAGCACTCAGTTGTCTGGGAATGTACCATAGCATTTTTAATGACATAAAAGCAATCCAGATATTGACATACAGAGAAAACCAATTAATCATAACAACTGTGGCACTTTGGCAATAGCAATATCAGCAACAATATTAGCATAAAAAAAACTAAATATGGGCATACCCTAAAAACCAAAAATGTACCATATTTACCCAAAAAAAGAGACCCATAGTTATAAACACTAAGAAGAACCAAATATATTTTTTAAGAGAAAAAAAGGACACATAAAAGAAACAAAAAGCAAAAGAGACAAACAAATGGCTAGAGGAAATGCACAACCATAACATTATAGGTTTAAAAACACAATGATAGAAAATTGACAATGGTTGCAATATTGCATACCATTGTCTTCAAAATGTTTACATTAACAGATATAAACAAGTAAAATTCATCTAATCATACGAGTACTAACCATTCTTTCTCAATAACTAATACATCCAGCAGTATGTTCGTTTTAGTTATGTTACATATACAAATATACAGATTTATATCTTTTCCTTTTCCCTTACATCTTTCTCCCTCTTCCCTTCCCAATTATTTTTGCATTTTCGAGCAGTTTTTTACCCTTACATAGTATTTATTACAGATTTTGGATCATATATACTTTTTCAGGTTCTTATACTAGGGAGACAATCTGGAATTTACACATGTGGTTTTGATTTATCTCACTTATGAGTATGGTCTCAAGTCATGTCCATTTACTTATAAAAGTCTCAATGCAATCTTTCTTGATAGCTAAATAGTACTTCATTGTATTAAAATACCACATCTTTTTTATCCATTCCTTGATTGATGGGCACTTGGGTTGTTTCCTAGATCTGGCTATTACAAATTGGGTTGCTATAAACATGGGTGCACAAATATCACTGGGGTATGATGTTTTCAATTCTTCTGGGAAAATGCCCAGAAGTGGGATAGCTCGGTTGAATGGGATCTCTATCCTAGCTTCTTGAGAAATCTCCACGCTGACTTCCACAGTGATTGTACCAGTCTACACTCCCAACAGTGAAGAGTTCCTTTTTCCCCACAGCCCATCCAGCATTTGTTGTTGGTTGATTTTTTAAACTTGGTAATTCTTTCTGGAGTGAGATGGAATCTCAGTGTTGTTTTAATTTGCATTTCCCAAATGACCATTGATGTTGGACATTTGTTCATATATTTATTTGCCATTTGTATTTCTTTCTCTGAGAAGTGTGTATTCATCTCAGATGTTCATTTTTGTATTGGGTCTTGAATTTTAGGGGCCTGATTTGTTTTAATTCTTTATATGTTTTAGATAGAAGTCCTTTGTCTGATGGACAATTGGCTAAGATATTTTCCCAGTTCATGGGTTTTCTTTTTACTCTCTTGGAGATTTCCTTTGACATGCAAAAAATGTTAGTAATATGAGATTCCAATTGTTGATTCTGGGAAGTATTTCCCATGCAATTTGATTTTTGTTCATGAACTCTCTGCCTACTCCTATGTCATCAAGATTTTTATCTACTCTGTCTTCTAGGAAGTTTAGTGTTTCTGTTTTAATATTCAGATCTTTGATTCATTTTGACTTTATTTTAGTGCATGTTGATAGACATGGATCTAGTTTTAGTTCACGGCATATAGAAAGCCAGTTTTTCCAGAACCATTTATTAAAGAGACTATCTTTCTTCCAATGCACATATTTGGCCTCTTTGTCAAAGATGAGGTGGCTAAGTGTGTTTGTAGTTGTGGCTGTATCTTCTAATGTATTCCATTGATCTTCAGGTCTGTTTTGATGACAGTACCATGCTGATTTTATCACAGTAGCTTTGTAGTATAGTTTCAAGTCGGGGATTGTGATGCCTCCTGTCTTACCTTCGTTGCCCAGAATTGCCTTGGCTATTCTGGGTCTTTTCTGGCTCCAGATGTATTCCAGGAATGCTTTCTCTAGCTCTGTGAGGTAAGCAAGTGGTATTTTAATTGGGATTGCATTAAATCTGTATAATACTTTTGGAAGAATGGCCATTTTCATGATGGTTGTTCTTCCTATACATGAACAGGGAATATCTTTCCATTTTCTGAAATCTTCAAGTTTCTTCTTCAGATTAATGTAATTTTCACTGTATAGATCTTTTACTTCCTTTCTTAGATTGATTCCTAAGTATTTCACCTCTTTGGATGCTATAGTGAAAGGTGTGGTTTCCCTTATTTCTCTGTCAGTGAATTTGTTGTTTGTATATAGGAATGCTATTAATTTTTGAGTGTTCATCTTGTATCCAGCAACATTACTGAATTTGGTTATTACTTGTAGAAATCTTCTAATGTATTTTTGAGGGTCTTCTATGTTGAGTATCATATCATCTGCAAATAATGATAATTTTGCTTCTTCCTTTCCTATCCTTATTCTGCTTATTTCTTTCTCTTGTCTAATTGCTCTGGCTAGTATTTCCAGAACTATGTTGAATAGGAGGGGTGATAGTAGACATCCTTGTCTTGTTCCTGATTTTAGGTTGAAGGTTTTCAGGTTTTGTCCATTTAGTAAGATGTTGGCCATTGGTTAATGATATATGGCTTTTATCAGGTTGAGGTAGAGACCATCTAGTCCAATTTTCTGTAGAGTTTTTATCATGAATGGGTGTTGGATACTGTCAAAAGCTTTTTCTGCATCTGTTGAGATGATCATGTAGTTCTTGCCCTTGGCCCTATTGATATGGTGTATTACATTTATTGATTTGTGTATGTTGAACCATCCCTGCATTCCTGGGAAGAATCCCTCTTGATCATGGTGTATAATCTTTCTGATAACTTGCTGTATTCTATTTGCCATTATTTTATTGAGGATTTTTGCATCTATGTTCATTAGGGAGATTGGCCTGTAATTTTCTTTTTTGGTTGGGTCTTTCTCTGGTTTTGGTGTTAGGGTAATACTTGTTTCCAGGAATGAGTTACAGAGACTTACATCCTTTTCAATATCACTGAAGAGTTTGAGGAGTATTGGCATTCAGTCTTCCCTAAATTTCTGGTAGAATTCAGCGGTGAATCCATCATAGCACTGACTTTTCTTTGTTGGTAGGGTCCTGATTGTATTTTCAATGTCATTAGCTGAAATTGGGTTATTCAGCAGCTTTAAATATTCTTGATTCAGCTTTGGTAATTCACAGGTTTCTAGGAATCTGTCCATTTCTTCTGTGTTATCGAATCTATGTGAGTAAAGGTTTTCAGAAAAAAAAGTGAGGTTTACGAAGTAGGTCTTGATGATCTTCTGTATTTCCACAGCGTCTGTAATGATTTTACACTTTTCATTCCTTATTGCATGAATCTGGGTTTTTTCTTTCCTCTTTTTGATAAGGTTGGCTAGGGGTATATCAATTTTATCTACCCTTTCAAGGCACCAACTGTTTGATTGATTAATTCTTTTTATTTCTTAGTTTCAATTACATTAATTTTTGCTCTCATGTTGATAATTTCCTCCCTTCTTTGAGCTTTGGACTTGACTTGTTCTTCTTTTTCTAGAAGTTTGAGGTGTAGCATTAGGCTGTGTGTGCTCTTTCCATTTTTCTGATATCAGAGTTTAGTGCTACAAATTTCCCTCTGAGGACTGCTTTCATTGTGTCGACAGGTTCTGGTAATTTGTCTTTGCATTTTCATTCAATTGTAGATACTGTTTTATTTCTTCTTTAACTTCTTCTGTGACCCATTGGCTATATAGGAGAGTATTACTTAA
Source organism: Dasyprocta punctata (assembly GCA_004363535.1). NCBI lineage: Eukaryota > Metazoa > Chordata > Mammalia > Rodentia > Dasyproctidae > Dasyprocta > Dasyprocta punctata. The sequence continues at coordinate 60,702 of RJWM01005945.1, read as the reverse complement.
TTTCCATGTGTTTATGTGGTTATTGTAGGTTTTCTTGCCATTCATTTCTAATTTTACTGTGCTATGGTCAGATAATACTCATGGAATTATTTCATTTCCTTTGCGTTCACTTAAGCATGTTTTGTGGACCAGTATATGATCTATGTTAGAGAATGACCCATATGCAGCTGAGAAGAATGTGTATTCTGATGTTGATGGGTGGAATACTTGGTATACATTTACTAGGTACATTTGTTCACAAGTTTGATTCAGTTCTGTTATATCTTTGCTGATTTTTTGTTTTGGTTGATCTGTCTCTCTGTGACAGTGGGGTGTTAAGGTCCCCTGTTATAACTGTATTATTGTTTATTTGGTTTTTCATGTCTATTAAGAATTGTCTTACATAGTTCGGTGCTCCCATATTCGGTGCATACATATTTATGATTGTAATTTCTTCCTCTTGAAGTTTCCCCCTAACAAGTATGTAGTGACCTTCTTTATCTCTTTTGATCATTTTTGGCTTGAAGTTCATATTGTCTGCAAACATAATAGCTACCCCTTCTTTTTTCTGGGCTCCTGTTTCATGGAGTATTGCTTTCCATCCTTTGATTTTTAGTCTATGAATTTCCTTTTGAGTGAAATGTGTTTCTTGTACACAGCATATTGTTGGGTTTTGTTTCTTAACCCACTCTGCTAGTCTGTTTCTTTTTATTGGTGAGTTGAGACCATTTACATGGATTGATAGAACTGATATATACTGGTCATTCCTGTCATGATGTTTTTCTGTTATTGGTTTTCTACACTTTCTGTTTAATTATTTTCCCTGCTTAGTGGTTTCCTTTTGTTGTTGTTTTTAAGATTGTAGCTATCTTTGTCTCTTTCTAGAGTGTCTTTCAGTACTCTTTGTAGTGTTGGTGTGGTGGCCATGAATTTCTTCAGTTGTTCTTTGTCATGAAAGCATCTTATTTCTCCATCAATTTTTAAGGATAGTTTTGCAGGGTACATCAATCTGGGTTGAAAGTTGTGTTCTTTCAGGATTTGAAATATTTTCCTCCAAACTCTTCTTGACTTTAAGGTATGTGTTGAGAAGTCTGCTGTGATTCTGATAGGCTTTCCTTCATAGGTGATCTGTTTCTTTTCTCTGGCAGCTTTTAATATTTTGTCCTTGTGCTCTATTTCTGATAGCCTCATTATTATATATCTGGGTGAAGATTTATATTGGTTGTGGTTAATTGGGGTGCTGTATGCCTCACTTATCTATGTATCAAATTCTCTTCCCATGTTTGGAAAGTTTTCTGCTATTATTTCTTTGAATTGTCTTCTCAGATCATTAGTATTGACCCCTGCTTTTTCATTTATGCCTATTAATCTTATGTTATTTCTCTTGGCATCATCTTGCAGTGTTGAATTGTTGTTTCTTGGTTCCTTACTATTTTTATGAAATATTTCTTTCATGGCCTTGTGCTCCCATGTTGTATTCAAGGTCTGAGAGTGTATCTTCAGGCTCATTCAAGCGGTTTTTCAAACTTTCCATGGAATTTTTTATTCCCTGAATTTCCCTTTGAATCTGCTTCATATATTCTGTTTGTGTCTTATATTGTTCAAAGTTTCTATCATTTTCTTATGTTCTTCTATCTTCTTATCTTGCTCTTCTATAGATTCATGCAACATGTCTTTTGTAATGATTGTCATTTCATTTTTTAGCTGAGAGATTAGTTCTGATTTGAGTTTCTCTATAGCTTAATCAAGCTGTTTCTTTAGTGCACTTGCTATCATTTCAGAAAGCTCAGTTGTGTGTTTCCCAGTGTCTTCCATTTCGGTGTCTCTTGGTTTGTTGTCTGTGGGCAGGGGATTGAGTCTGCCACTTGGTCTTTTGTTTTGTCATTTTCTTCTGGGACCTGTGTAGCTCTGTGGCCTGCAATTCTGCTGGGCATTCCCCTGGTGGGTTGCACTGAGTTGCTGGTCCGGGTTGAGCTGGATCCTCTGTGCAGCTAGTGAGGGCGAATTCCAAGAGTGTCCTGCTCAAGCCTCCGCCTTACTGAATGGTGGCCAGGACCTCCTGCACCCAGGCAGCTATGAGGAGCTTACCTTGAAGTGTGGTGCCACCCAGACCCTGAGACTGACTGCAAGAATTTCAGAGCCTCTGGAGTGCCAGGCAAGCCCAGGCGAGTCCCAGGCCTACAGTGTCAGGGCCTTTCTCCTGACTGGGTGGGCCCACAACCTCTAGGACCCACCACACCGGCTCCACCCCTGAACAATGGAGCTCACACCCCGCACTCTAATGGGCAGAACCCAAGCTCTCCAAGGCCCTGCAGCTTCACTGTGCTGTCCCTAATGAGCAGCTCTGGGGTCCTGGACTGGGCTGGGCTCAGTACCTCTGTGTCCTATGAGGCTGGCTGGGAGTGCCCCTGGTGGGTTGTACTGAGTTGTGGGACTGGGTAGAGCTCCAACCAAATATTGATATATGCTAATTTTCCAATAAATGCAACAATTACCCCTCTATTGATAGAACAGTAACCAAATGTAGTAGCATAAAGTCAAATAGTTAAAATTTTATAAAGGTTATTTGTTTTACTGACAAAGACAGAGGTGGTAAGGAACTGGAGAATGAAAAGAATAAAATCTGTAAAATTTCAGTAGAAAATTAGAAGGAGGTTAGAATAGTAAGCAAAGAATTCTATTGTTGAGTGAAAGAAAATTAATAGTGTAAAATAAATGTAGCAAAAAAATAACAAATAAGAAAATACAGAAAAAGTACAATACAGAGAACAAAATAAAGGAGCAAAGAGGAAAAAATAAGAAAAAGTTTCAAAGAGAAAAGAAATTTTAAAAGGAGAAATGTAAATCCTTAAAAAACCTATGAGAAAAAGTTGAAAACAAATTGATTTCTCTCCCAACCAATAAATCTTTTGTATTTTTTAATGAATGAATTTTTCTAATATCTAAAGCCTTGTAACTCAAAGTCAAACTTTTCTCATCCTAGTTTTGTAATCTGTGGGTTTTGAAATATCCCCCTACTACAGAGTCCCCTTTGTGAATGTACCCCTAATAGTGTCAACTGTCCAAGTCAAGGTGTGTTTTTGCACATGTTGGAACTTGAGGGAAATGATAAGATTATTGATCTTTGCTGGATGTAAGCAGTGGGGTAGGAGTGTAGACAGATTACTGGACTGAATGTCAGCAGTTTCTGATATTGACATCTCTGAAAACCACACTCTCAAGGCACGGTTTCTCACCACAAAGGTCAGGACACATGCCTTTCCTGGCCTGATTTTAAACTTCTTAGAGGTGTTACATCTAGGATGCACCTTCATCATGGCTGTCTCACATGGCTATGTCTCACCTCATCACTGTGGGAAAGTCATGCTGGAAACCTAAAATTAGAGTTGTTTTATGTTTTTCAGACTTAAACAATCAACCCCTTTCCCAAAAAGCCCCAAATTAAACACTCTCTGATAATATTTTGGGTGCTACACTGGGTTTCTTCTCCTAGCACTCCATGAAAGAATAATTTTTGAAGTAAATATCCACTCTGTTTTTGAAGATTACACAGATATGGGCTTTTCTTGCTGCTATCACTGCTGGACAGGTTATTAACTTCTCCCTATATCTGTTGAAACTCTGGGTACACCTACATTTTGTCCCCAAGCATTGGCATCATCCTCTGCCAGGTTGGTGACTGGGTTAGTTCCTCTGCTGCCTCATGCCAAGGGAAAAACAAAGGCAGAGCCAGCTTAAAGTTGGCAGGTGGATGTAGTGCAAAATACAGAAGCATAAAGTTGGTTAGGGGACAATGTGCAACTCTGGGTATCACTGTATATTTATTCTTAAATGTCTATGAAACTGTTTAAAGCCTGTATTTAAATATGTAGAATGTTAAATATAATTTCTCCAAAATGGACATTATTTTATAATGAATTCTTAAGGTATTGTATAAGCCTAAGTATAATCATGCTGCTGAGGAAAGGTAAATAATGAAAACTTTAGGAAAACCCAGACAGATAAAGGAAAGATTATTTTACAAGCCTATGTTCTGTATTCCTGACTGGTTATTGAAAGGTTCTTGCCATAGTATAAATTACAGTACAGTTATGGTGATGGTCTAATATGGTGCAAGGGCAAAGTGGGAACGCTTACCTTGAGGACCACTCCCTCCTTCCCCTTAGGCCCAAATTGTTACTTTCTAGTTTTGCATGGGAAGAAAATTCCAATCAGTTCCTCACATGCCATCAATGCTCGCCCCTTGTGCCACGTCTGATCAGAGGCCATATAACCCTCTGCCTCTCTATATCTGGTTGGAGGAAAGGGCTAAACCCCATGGGTTGTGGCCTTCTCTCACCTCCCCATCCTCAAATAAAAAGGCCAACTTAAACCTTCTTTTTCCTTCTGCTTCTCTATTGCACCAGAAAACTCTAACAGTTATAAATTTTGACATTCGCCTTCTGAAGAAAAGTAGGAGTTATAAAACTATTTATCATGTAAGTGACAATATAACAGGATCATTTTAAAAATTTAGAATTGGGTTTCTATTTTCAGTAATTTATTCATACACTTAAGTCGGAAGATAAAGCAGAGTATGATAACCTTTTCTTCAACTTTGTTTGGAAAATTTCAACTTGTTAAAAACTTAATTCCATGTTCATTACTGATTTTTAATTTGAAAGAAATCAGTAACAAAGTGTTCTATAGTCCTAATATATTTACTTTAGCAATCATTGAAAAATTGATGCTAAAATGGGAATAGTACAAGATTTTGAGTCATAAGTTCAATGAAATTTTAATTCTTTTTTCTATCATTTATTGGTTCTTTGGTCTTAGAAATGTATTTAACCTCCTGACATTCAGTTTGTTCATTCAGTATGTTGAAAAAGCAATACTTAATGAAAGAATTCCTATAATGATTAAATTAAATAGCTTATGAGCTGTATGTGATATTTAGTTCTGTTTTAATAAAGAATATCAATTTTATTGAGATCAACCACGTGTTGAATATTGTGAGCACCTCAAAACACACATGACCTAATTCTAGATTTTTCTCATTTATGTCTGTAATGAATCCTTCTTGATAAAATTGTAGAAAGTACTAAGCATGCAGAACTTAATAATAATCACTTAAGCATAAGTACTTATAAAATGAGTTTGAAGCAGTTCTTTTAAAATATTTTATATCAGAGTATATGATTTTTGATATCTATTTAATAACTTCACATTTTTCCTTACAATTATAGCATGTGTTCTAATATTATTAACTATTCTTTGAAATTGTGATTTTAATAATTCTTTTTCAATGTATTTCTATTGAATTTTTAAAGTTGAATTCATATTGCATTTTTTAAAGAATTTTTTATTAGTACATATTTGCCATACATAATACTCACATTCACCATAGAGAATCTGTGCTTGTACATAATATATTATAATTCTTTTTTCCAGTCCTTTCCCTTTAACTTTTCTTCCCTAGCTCATTTATAGAAGCTTTTTTTCTATTTTTTCTTCCACAATCTTTTTTTAAGATCTCTTTTCCCCTCTTTCCATTTTCTCCTTCCTTTGATCTCTTTCCCAATTGAACATGTCCTTCCTAGTTCCCCATATCTATCCTTCATTTTCTTCCTTGATTAACACTAGGGTTTCTCACACAAGAGAATAAATGTGATATTTAAATGTGCATGTCTAATTTATTTCACCTAAAATTATGTTCTCAAAGTGCACTCCTTTAATTACAAATGGCAGACTAGGACTCTATTGTATATAAATACTATATTTTCTTTATTCATTCATCTGTTGATGACAATATGGGCTATTCTAAGATTTATCTGTGTAAGTTGTGCTGTGATAAATATGCATATACATATACCACTGGTATGACACTTTTAACTTTTCAGGAAGATGCCTTAAAGGAGAAGAGGTGGGTCAAATGGAACCTCTAGTTTTAGATTTTTGAGAAATTTCAATATTGATTTCCATAGTGGTTGTACCAGTTTACACTCGCATCAACAATGGAGAAAAGTTCTTTTTCCCTCACAGCCTTGCCAGAATTTGTTATTTTTTGATTTCTTAATGATAGCCATTCTTTATGGAGTGGTATGGAATCTCAGTGTTGTTTTACTTTGCATTTTCTGCATGAACAGTGAGTGATACAATACAGAAAAAGTGAATGCAGCAAGTCATCAAAATGATTTCACAACATGACCAAGTATGATACATACCAGGGATGCCATAGACCCTAGAGTTATGACTGATCTCACATTAAAACAAGTTGAGTTGAATTGGAATTTTAGGTTTTACTCATGACCTGAGACTTGAGTTACAAACTGACTGATGGCTACTTATGTGGTTATAAAGAGTCGCAATGCCAGAAAAGCATATGTAGGTGTATGTAAGCATCAGTTTGAGTCCAGATGCGCATGATTGTGGGAGTGAATTTGGTCAGAACTTTATATAATCACTGCCATTATTACTAACAAAATGGCCTTAAAAATCTGGAAAACAAGTTAAGAAAGGAAGGAAGGTAAAGAAAGAAATCAAAATTGAAAAGAAAAACCAATTTCAGAGAAATACAAAATCTGCATTTGTGACTGATCTCACTAATATCTACAGCATTTTGAAATCTAGCATCTTGAAAATCTTGCAGAGAAAAGGTTTGTATAATGAGGCTAGTGTTGCTAAAGGTGTTACTCAAATTAGTAAGTCATGATCAACTGTGTTAGATGAGGTGGAAAGGCAGTGTGGGTAAACAAAAGGCATATCCTGGGGTATAACCTATCTAAGTCTATAATTTGTGAAAAAGGTAGGGGTGTCAATGCAGATCTGGTAAAAGATAATCTATTAATGAGTTAAAGTGGTGAAACATTTCATGTCAGCAAGGGGTTGTCTCACAATTTTAAATCAAGAAATGCAGTTCATAGTACAGTTAGGCATGGTGAAGCAGTCAGTGCTAATAAAGGGGCTACTGAAAAGTATATACAGCACTTCAAAACAATGGTGCAGAGAAATGATTTTTGCTCTCAACAAGTTTGCAATTATGATTAAATTGGCCTTTTCTGGAAGAAAATGCCCAGGAGAAAATACATTACCAAGGAAGAGAAGAAAATGTCAGGACACAAGCGTGCAAAGCATAGGCTAAATTTATTGCTATGTCCCAATATGAATGGTAACCTCAAGGTAAAGCATCTCCTAGTTTATTACTCTCAGACCTTTAGAGTGTTAAGAAAAGAAAAAAATCATGAAGAGTAGGTTAGGGGTCATATGGATACCTAACACAAAAACCTGGTTAACAAGAGCACTTTTTATTGAGTGGATCATGGAGGATTTCTGTCCTCAGCTAAGAAATGTCTGGAGCATAAGCATTTACCACTCAAAGTTCTCCTCATCATGGGCAATCCTCCTGCTTACCCATGAGATTTGGAAGAATTTACTGAAGAATTTTCATGGATCTCAGTTGAGTTCTTCCCACCTAATACAACTCCTCTACTGAAACTTATGAACCATCAGGTTATAACTATAAGAATCTATGCATCAAGGAATTGTTCCTGAAGTGTTTCCAAATGGTCTCAGATGCAAAATTAACACTTAAAAATTTCTAGAAGGAATGCTACAACATTCTTTGCTGTGTGGATTTAATTGAGAAATCCTGGGCCAATGTCTGTCTAAAGAAACACTAAGGTATGCCTGAAGAAGGTGTGCCCTAAAATTTTACAAGACAGAGACATTGAAGGCTGTGTAGAGGAAGCTAAACCTTATACTGACCCTGTAGTTTATGATATTTTCACTGCAGCTTATGACATTGTCACTATAGTGAAGTCCATAGGTTTGCAGGTAGATGATAATGTTGAGGAACTGGTGGAGGAACACTCAGAATTCTCTCCAGAGGAACCTCAGCAACTTCTGGCTGAGCAACAGAGAATGGCAGCTGAGGAGCTTTTTGAGGAGGAGGGAGAATATCAATAATTAGCACAGCAAAGTTCTCCTTTTGAAATAAGGGAAATCCTGAAAAAAAATGGCCATAGTTACAAACATTTGTAGAAAAGAACCTACTAGACAGATAAAAAGTCAATCATTGCATTCACTTGCTTAATGAAAATGTTATGTCATACTACAGAAGAGTGTTAAAAAATCAGATAGGAAAAAAAAAAAAAAAACAACCTCAGGCCAGATTTTAGCTCTGAAATGTTTGAGATCTAGTGAGCCAGAAGCAGGTCCTTGTGGGTTACAGACTCTTCGAAGCAGAGAAAGGACATCAAAAAGCCAGACTCCTAAAGTTCTTATGGCAGGGGACTCTACTTCTAAAGAGTCACCACCTTCCATTACATCATCCCTTGCTACAAGCCAAAGATGTCAGCTTTAATGATAAGTGCAGCATGAAATTGTTGTTTCTGGTAAGCTATGCACATTTTATAATTTTTTGGTGAATACACTATGAAAATTAGTGGTGTTTGCAATAAATTACATTCATTTTACATCACTTTTTTAGTATGAAAACTTCAGTCAAAGAGTTCTTTAAGAGTTTTGGAATGCATTATGGGTATTTTTATTATATTTTCATGGGTAAAATAGTTTTGACTTAAAACAAATTTGAGTTACAACCAGCCCTTGGGAATGAATTGAGCATGTAAATCAAGAGTTCACTATGTAATACACCATATTAACAGGACCAAGGAAAAAATCCACATGATCACTTCAATAGATACAGGAAAAGCATTTGACAAAGTCCAATAAGTATTTAGGATAAAAAATCCTACAGAAAATTGTAATAGAAGATATGTAACTCAGTTTAATGAAAACTATCTATGACAAACAGCCAGCATCATACCAAATGGTCAAAAACTGAAAGCTTTTGCTCTAAAATCAGGAACAAGATAAAGATGCCCACTATCCACACTCTTGTTGAATATAGTTCTTGAAACATTAGCCAGGGTAATTAGATAAGAGAAAGTAATAAAAGAAATAAGGATAAGAACAGAAAAATATGTCATCTTTATTTGAAGATGTCATGATTCTCTACATAGAAATCCCTAAAGACTCCATCAAAAGACTCCTAGAATTCATAACCAAATTCAGTAGCATGACAGGGCACAAAGCCAACACTTAAAAATCAATAACATTTCAGTACATGAACAACAAAATCACTGAGAGACAAATTAGGGAAACAGTACCTTTCACAACAGCATCAAGAAATTTGAAATACTTTGAAATCAATTTAACAAAGGCAGACAAAGATTTATACACTAAAATTTACAGTAATCTGAAAAAGGAAATCAAAAAGGGTATCAGAAAATGAAAATATAGCCCCTCTTTTGGGGTAAGCAGAACCAATATAGCAAAAAATGGTCATATTTCCAAATCTGTTATTCAGAATTTATGCAAGCACAATGAAAATACCAGTAGCATATCTCACAGAACAAGAGAAACAATCCTAAAGTTCACACGGAGCCAGAAGAGACTCGAAATAGCTAAAACTATTCTGGACAATAAGAACAAATCAAGGTCCATCATAAACCCTGATCTGAAGTTATTCTGCAAAGCTACCATGGTACTAGCAAAGAAACAGACCCTAGAATCCATGGATCAGAATAGAATATGCAGGAACAACTCCAAGCACACTCAGCTATTTTATCTTTTCCAAAGGGGCCGAACACATTCACTGTAACAAAGGAAGCCTCTTTAGTAAATAGTGCTAGGAAAACTGGCTTTTCATATGCTAAAGGTTTAATTTAGAACCATATCTCTCATCATGCATTAAACTAAAATTGAAATAGATCAAAGATGTAAGTATAAAAACAGTAGCACTTAATCTAATGGAAGATAGAAAAAGTAAAACTCTTGATGACATAAGGTAGACATAGACATTATGAACCAAACTGTGATTATGCAGGAAATATTACAAAGAATCAACAACTCTGATCATACAAAATTACAAAGAATTTTCACTGTAAAAGCCACCGGCAGAGACAACTCATAGGATGGGAGAAGATTTTTACCAGCTACTCCTCAGATGAAGAATTAATATCTAGAATATATAAAGAACTCAAAAATTCAGACTCCCCAACCATTCAAAGACCCAATTTTTTGAAGTGTCATTTCTAAACTATATTACTTTATTGTGTTTAAAATTAATTCAGTGACTTTGATGACTGTTACATACTCATGGTAAAAGGGGAGAGAGGAGAATTTTTCAAATGTAATCAAATTGAATTGGCAACCTTTCTGTTACATATTTTAATTGTTCTTACACAACAGTACTTCAGTATAACATTTTCATATTCCCACTCTTAAGCACCCAGTTGGTGAGAAGCTGGTTCATATTCATAATAATTGATTCTGTCTCAAAAATCTAAATCTATCTTTTACAATGTGATCATTTTTGTGGATACATTCTGCTGACATGAATTTATGAATTCAAACATTGAGATATAATTGTATTAAGGATATTTATATGCGTGATATTTTGGGAGGAAGGCAGAGTAGAAAATGCATAAGAGCCTATAAAAAATAATAAACAAGTAGATAACATTCTTTCATAAACTACTGTAGTGGACATTTATTGTTTCATCTCAGTAATAAAGAACAATAAGATTTGTTTGATATATTGGTAAATTTTTTTAACAAATATTGATTATTTTTTCTTTATTTTCTCCTTCCCTTTTGTCCTTCCATCCCTAATGCCCTTCCCCATCTCTAAAATCGACCTTTTGGTTCCCTGCCATCTCTATCTTTCATGGGCATTTTTGAATGAATAATCCAAACAATAAAAGAATCTTTACGAAATTTTCAAAATTTACCTAAATTGCTTCACATTTCCCAGGTAGATAGTGAAGTCAATTTAAAGCTTTAGTAAGACAAGAATACTTCTTTACTCTTTATTCAAATGCTCATGTAGTACAGAATGCTCCTTCTAGATAAATTAGCCCACATTTGTCACCATGGTTGTTCTCTAAAGAATTCCATCAGATAGTTAAAATTTCTATTTACATATTATGAGGAATAATGTGTGACTGGTCTTTTCATTTTTAATCTGTATATTTTGGTTGGTATAGAAAAATGTAGCTTTTTCTTCATTAAATACAGAATTGTAATTAAATTAGTACTTACAGTAAGTAAAATTCAATTCATAAATGAAAAATTAATAAAATAATAGTAATCAAATACTAAATTACTGTTAGGAAAAATTATTTGGTTGAAAGCATGGAGTTGACTCTTGCTATTATAATAAGATATTACAAATTTATGTGGAGACTATTTTACCATAATTCATAGTCAGATAAGAAGAATGATATCTCTATTCTTAAAAACAATATTATAAATACAGTATTGATTTACTTATTATGCTAGATTTAAGAATTGTCATGGTGAGTCAAAACAATGAGTCTTCTGGAAGAAAATATGGCACATAAGGTATTATCTTGCAGTAATATTTGACATAAGCTAGGTTACAGTAGTAATTGATAATGAGAAATTTCTTGTGTTTATTAAGGCCTAAATTCATCCATAATTCTCTCTGCCAACTACTCTATATTTTTCATCTTTCTTTAGCAAGAGAATCCTCAGAAAGGAAGAAAAGATTAATGTAGGTTGGGATCAATGTAAATATTTGGGTTAAACAGAGATTTTAAAAGCATGATAATAAAACAAATGAAAAAGTAAGCAATAAAATACTTAGTCAAATGGAAGTTGAAACCATATGAAAAATGGATGAAATTAAAACTTCAAATTAGCTTTACACTATAGATGTTGATAAACATTTAATTAAAAGGTAAATAAGCCTTTAAAATGTGGCATTAAGATTCAGTCTTTATTGGGGTCTTGACTTGCCAGGTTGGTGCTTATGCCACTGAGCTAAATCCCCATCGCTAGCAGAGGACTGTTATTTCTTACCAACTATTACTTGAATTTTTGTGGAATGTTAACAGACAACATTTATATAGTTTTAAAAAGAAAATTTGAGATCAAAAGGCACACAGTGTTTCAGCATGACAATCATGATGACATTACTCATGTAACACACTTAAATGTCCATCTTAGTATAAAACAGCCTTGTTAGTCAATGATCTCCTTTTGGTCATTAGACATTAAATGACACAAAGATAAGGTCACTTAATTTGTTATTTTTTAATGGAATTCTGTTGAAGAAGTTTAGAACATTGTTTGAACTATTTAGTGTCTGATCATCTCTAAGTGTAGTGACACACATATATACTACATGCATATCATAAAAATCTTTAAAAATTATTATTTGACAGATGGTCTCATATTGGTTTGACATATATCTCTTATTAAAAGTAGCTGGAGTACAAGAGAAAGGCAGATGTCTGAGTCTAAAGAAAAGTTTATCACCATAAAAATCTCAGTTTTATATCTTAGAAGACCTATATATCTGGAAGGTATGAATATATTTAAAACACCATGAAATTAGCAATAATGAATGTCATAGCTATATAAAAAACTTTGTCCCTTCATTTAGTTTTTCACCAAGAGCATGTTTTATTGGGAAAAATTTATTGTTTCATTTATAGAAACAACATTTTGGCAATGACTAATATAAACATCACAATAATATATTTAACAATTTTATTGGGATATCTTCCATAAGGTTATGGAAATTATTGGGATCCCCATTAATGAACAAGGATTTGTGAAATATTTCCAGGAGCTACTTCCTTATTCATCAAGCAGAGTCCTATACAACATTCTCTTTATGCACAAGGGATCTCTATTTAATTATCTTAACACATTTTAATGACCCATGAATATCAGATCATAACAATATATTTGAACAATGAAAGACTCAAATTATACAGACTACAATATGCATATATTTATAAAACCAATTTTACATCACTTTGGCCAGATGGCAACCTGGGTGGAAGTATGTCCAAAGTTTTGATGGCATCTATTTATAAACCAAATAAATTCCAGACATATATTTCAAAAATACAAAAATGTGAAAGAAAAAAAATGGTTGAGGTCAAATAAAACAGTTGCATATAAAAAGCATACATAAGGCAGTTTGTTTACAAAATCAGAGTGCACTCAGATATATTTGAGCAAATTGAATTATAATAACTGTTTTATAATTTTTAAATTTGCAATTATAATTAGAGTAGTCAGAACTTTTTGTAAGTCCTTTCACAGAAATCTTTTATAATAAGAATTTAAAAGGAGTAAAAAGCTTTTTACCTATAATTAATACCATCTGTGTATTTTACCTTGTACTAAGAATATTGGCAAATTTTGCTTCCAGCTCAGTGGTCTCTACATGCTCTGTCACCTACTCAGATTTTTCCTTCTAACAGCACTTGTGGAATCTTTCTGTAAGATTTAATATAGAAAGGATGTTATCTGAAGAAATGATAAAGATTTAGGCCAGTCAGAAACTAACACTTTTAACTCACGATGGCCTCTTTAAGAATCTATAGGTGTCAAGACATATTTGAGCTGGTTTGGTTTTTCTCAAGTCTTTCAAATCAAATTGGTCCCTCCCCAAACACCTCAGACACTGGAGACTGACTACTTTGTAAAGACGTTGGTACCAGGGAAGTCAGCTTTTCCTGCAGAGCTTCTATCTTAGAGGCTGGAGCCTCTGTTGGGAGTATTTCTGTATTTTCTGTGCCTGAAGCAGGAGATGTTGGCTGTGAGCTCTAAAGGATTTAAAACTGAACTGAGTTTCAAGTTGAAAAGAACTCAGGGGAGGTTATTTCTCATTTGCCATGTGCACATTTAAGATTTTTTTCTAACTCGTGTTGGCACATGAGCCCCTGAGTGTTGTAACCTGTTTTTCCACAGGTTTTATTACTGGATAAAAATAATGAACACGTTTTCACAGCTGGAGGACTTGCCCATCTTCCTTCTCTAAGGCTTTTTCCCTCCCTATCCTCTCTGAGTGGTCTCAAAGCATTTACTTCTTACAAAGTCCTTCTTCTATGTCTCACTTTTTCTACTCTGAGTGGATCTTACTTGTTCAGGATTTAAAGTTGTACTCCAAAGATTCAGGTCCCCATTCCAGGTGCCAGCTATCAGGGACTTGGCCTGGCCTCCAATCTCCTAAAACAAGTTACAGTGAAGGCTTAAATAGAAAGTGATCCAGGAAGGTCAGAACTCTATAGGACCTAAGGCCAGAAGTTCTCTGGAGCACTCATATTTATTGGGTTTCCATAGATTTTGTGGGTGAAGAAAGTGGAAACTACGAAAACCTGCAAAGAAGTTAGAACAAAGGTAGTAAATCTTGCTAATTAAGAGAACTGTTTGATCTATAGGGTTGACAGCTTTATTGTTCTGGAATTGTAAGTGTCAGCAGCCTGTGTCCTTGACTGCCTCAGCTGTGGTGTTATCATGTCTTGAGAGCAAAGTCAGTATAATCTTTTCCATCATGGCCACAGATCCCTTTGTGGTCAGAATTTAACCTTTACATAATCTGGTCCACAAGTGTTAAGAAACTGTGAGTATGGTACAGTGGTTAGAGTTCCTGCCTAGCATGCATGAGCACCTAGGTTTAATTCCCAACTCTGAAAAAAAAATTATCCTCAGTGTTCTAATGTAAGTATATAGATAATGAGTGCTGCATGCTGGTTTTAGATAACAACAAAAACTAAGCAATTTTAGTGTTAAACTTATTATTAAAATCCTAAGTAAGAAATTAGTCACATTCTTCAATTTACAAGGTTTGAAAAAAGTTACTTCTAAATTCTTGTTCCTTATATAATGAACATGAGCAGCAGAGCATGGACAAATAAAATTGAGTATTAGCCAATTGTTTGATATGATAGAGAGAGAAAAAAATAGGTTGTGTGACTGCATGAACTTTGATTTCTGGTTTTAATTCTGGATACATTTTGTTTATATGAAAAATAAAGTACTCTTGTTTTTATATGAAATGAAGTGATAATTCTAGTAACATATAGTTGTTTAAAAATATATCAAACGAACTTTATGAACCCCTAAAATCACTTATTTTAACTACAAAATGCAAATTAATTTTGAGCACATGTATGTCTATATACCTGTATCAGTATATCATTTCCATCATATTTCAATTGGAATAAATGCAAAGCAGTAGTGCACTAATTACTAAGCATTCTTGTTTTAATCATATTTATACTGTTTGGAATATAGTGAGTAGTGTAATCAAGTTTTCTAAAATATCATATACAAAATGTACTGTTAAGAGATATGTAATAGAATGTAATTATTTTTGCTGTTTATAATAATATGAATTTGTCAGTGCTATTTGAGGTAAACTCAAATGACAAATATTGAAAACTGAATGCTTTAAATTGCTCCAAAAGCACAGTATTCTCACTGCAATTCAGATTTTTAAGTAAATGAACATATAAATGCGTATGTGCGCATACATACATATATATTTATATGCATAAATTACATATATTACTCTAATAAATCCTTTTCCATGCCATAATTGTTGTACAAAACATAATTTCAAAGAGGCTAAGTATATTAACTATGTCTTAAGTTGATGTGATAAATATTTTATTTGGTTTTTGAGTGAATTTCATTTCCTTACTTATTAAGCCCCCACGTCATATTGTCACTTGTTTAATTTAAAACTATACATATTTCAGTCATATGATTATACTATTTACTGATCTGTACCTTGGGAAAAATGCATTCTTAAATTTAAATTGAAACATTTTAGGTATACCTAAAGCATTCTCATAATTTATAAACTTGTTTAGATGTAATTTTATTTTTAATCACTCTATTAATAATTATGAATATAAGAGCATAATATTATGTGTCCAAAATAATTTTTATTTTGCAAAAGCTCTCAATTCTTCCTATATTTTAAAACATAAAATAACAAAAACTCACAATTAGATTGATCTTTTCATGAAATGTGGATTTTGATCACAGGAAGAACTAAGCAAGAAAGTGAGAATACCTCAACTTAATCTATGACGCATTTAACAATCTTCCTGTTATTTTTGAACAATCTTCCTGTTATTTTTGAACCAGTAAATTTTATAAAAAATTAAAAACTGATTTGTTGCAATGAAGATAAACAGGATTACTAAATGTACTTCCATATATACCTAACATCAGACAGACATAAGCTGAAGTGTACTAGATTATCAAATATAAAGCTATACAGATTTACCAAATATTTTTGTGTGATGATGCCTATGAAAATGTCAGAAATAGTACAAGCAAATAATTATCAGTTACTGAATATGCTTTGGTGAGGTAGTATCCACCAAGTAGTTAAGAGTTCTTCAAATAGATTAGCTTTAAATGACAGTGTTTTTCAAGGCTCAATAATTTAAAATAAAATATTTGTCAAGAATTTAGCTGATTTTCCCCCAATCAACAGAGTGCATAGTTTGTTAGGATGTGTATAAATTGTAAGCAATATACTTGTATTTGTCACTTTCACATTGCTGTCAGAAATATCCATATATCACAATTTAAAGGAAGTGAGGTTTATTTTGATTCAGAGTTTAATTGTATTCAGTCCATGTTTAGCTGGTTCCAAGGCAAAAAAACAGCATGAAAGAAGGGCAGAGTGAAAGGAAGTTGTTCAATGGATGGCAGACAGAAATCAGAAAGGAAAGGAAAGTGTGAGAATAAGAATACTCCCTTCCAGGTCATTCCACTGTATCTGCCATTTTCATCCAGGCTCCAACACCTGACAGTGAAGTGTCAAAACATGAAATATTCATCCATGAGAGACTAAGAATTAAGAAACTAATGTGTTTATTCAGAAAAACCACAGCAGACAGCAGCAAAACAACCAGGCAGTTGAAGTTGCTGACCCCAATCCTTTGTTTTATCTCCCTTTAAATACACATTTTTTTAAATAATAAGCATCCCTTTATTTGCTGACTGCCATTACAAAAACCGACTACATTAGCAACGAAAGCGTCTTCTTGAATTGATGTCACAGGCAGTTATTTCCCTAAAGTGTTAAGTAAAACAGTGTACAACATCAGTATTAAAATGTTAAATTTTACATTGTCTTCATCACTTTGATCTTCTGAACAATAGAACTGAGCAAAATAAGGTAAAAGATTACACATTCATTTAATCTTCAGGAATGTAAAGATCTAATTATTCACACACACACACACAATACACGTTTTGGTTTTACAGGATCAGTGAGTAGTCATGGATATTTCATTCTTTAACATAAATTTTTAGAATGTCACAAGACCCTTCTTGCATATCGGATTAATTTGACACACAGAAAGTGTGCAACACACAGGATATAACTAGTGATCAGTTTGATTAACTTTAAATTAAAACTGTTTTTTCCTTTTTTAAAAATTTTGTGGTTAACTAGGGAGGTGTCTTCTTTTGAAGAAGTAGGTCTAAAGTTTATTTACTGCTGCTATATGATGTCTAGCTACACACTAAGCTATAAACTATAGGCTATGAAGTAAAACGAGGTCCTAAGGTCAAAGTGATAGAGGGAAACAAAACTCCCAAACTACTATATGTCCAGTATGAGTTCATATTCTCTAAAATCAAAGAATGAATTTTAGGAACAATGAAGGTTAAGAGCATAATATATTTATTGAGAGAAACAAAGCTTCTGTCTAAGAGAGAGACACTGAAGAGGTCCCAAGTGGGCTGCCAAAGACTGTGTTTTCTAGGGAATTTTATAGAGTAAAACCATGAGGTGAGACGGGTCCAAGGTGGGGAAAAATGGGAACTTGCAAGGTGCCCATAAGGTGGGACAGAACTGTGGTCAACCAAGTAAGATTAATTGCTCAGGCAAAATTGATTAAATCAGGAACAAATGCAGAAGCGAGTCATGCAGCAAGTGGGCATGTTTAAAGAACAGTGACTCTTCCTGTCGGGGGTTGGGATTGTGACTCCTGGCATCCTCAGGGTGATAGAGAACTATTTAGAATATGAATCCGTACAATTTGGATGTATTTGCTTCATCTTTTGTCTTCAGATCTGGCCCACAAAAGAAGGTGTTTGTCTCCTCCAAGGTTGCAAGTTATCTGGTCTTTTGCACTGGCTCATTCAGAGGCTTAACCCTGTCTGACTGTCTATAATATTTCTATCTAACTCAGTTGCCTGTAACAAAAGTGGAATTTCAGGGCAGAATGGAGTCTCAGCTGCTTTATACTGAGCTGATTTACATTATCTCTACATTAGTTCATTCTGCTATGAAATTATGCATAAATTAAACCACTGATGAATATAGAGCCCCAATGTCCAATCACCTAATAAAAACCTGATCTGTAAACACATGAGAATTTTAGGAATGTTTCAGATCTAAAACATAATATATGACTAAAGAAAATGAATTTTTTTCATAGACATACACTTACACAAATTTCACAGATATATTGGGTAGCCACATAAAAATAAGTTTGCCAAATAAAGTAGAAGATGCTCAGATAAATTTAGATTTTTGCAATCAATAATTTTTCCATGCATCATAACTATTGCATATGGCATAGTTATACTAAAACTTACTTATAACTTACTTGAAATACCAATTAGCTATACATGCTGTACTTTTATTTTCCAAATATCCTGGGATCCTCATTAAGAAGCATTTTTCAAGTTCTTTTGTGTTGAACAAGAGCATCTTAAAACTGGTTCCTCCATGATTACATTAAAACCAAAGTTTTGTTGCCATAAATGCAAAGCAAATTCATTATTACAGATTCTGAAGAAAAAAACACAAAAGATCTTAATAAATTACTGAGAGTATAAAAATGTGAAGTTACAGAAGGTATTCTTGATAAAAGAAACTATGAGCATATGTACTGAAATGCCCTTGGCTGCATAGATATGAATATATGCATTATAAAATTCATAGCTGGAAGGGAGGATGAATTTTAATAGTGACAAAAGGCAATTTCAGAAAAATAATGCACTGAAAGAAATATTCTGTAATTTGGGGGAATATTTTCCTATTTCCATTTTAATTTGCTAGCCCACAATTTATCGATTCTGTGCCTTTTTGTCAAAGTTTATTTTAGATTCCTTTCCCTTGATTGAGAAAAAAATGCTTCTTGTGTGGCTTTTTCTTTCCCAAAATACCCAATTAAGTGACCCAAAGGCTACTCACAGCATTATACTATAAATCACCCTGTAAATGTACTCATAATTGCATACTACATATTGTCCCATACCTGTTTTTATTCTTTTCTTCCTTTATGTTATCATCTTCTGTTCTTCTCTGGGTTTTGTGACTTCTCTACCACTTACACTACAATATTATTTTCCTTATCTTTGCAGCAAGCACATGCACACACACACACATGCACACAAACCTAACTTATTTTACCAGCATATATTTATACCTTTTCAGCATCTTCTTTTTAATCGTTTTTAAATTGACTGTCATTCACTGTCTCTCATTATCTATAAATCTTTATGTCAAAAAACCTTTTAATGTCATTTTTCTCAATCTTTTTAGCCATGTAAATAACATATGATCAATCTACTACAATATAATCATTTAGATAATTAATTAAAATATTAATTATTTTGGAGACTGTTTTTTTTTTTTAATGAAACCTGTATCCATGATTTTTCTATATTCGTATGGTATATACTCTTGCCTTTGGCATCTTGTACAAGATTTTTCAAATATAATGTGCCCTCAATGCAGATATGAAATTCATAGTCTATTGAGCTGAAATTGATTCATTTCTTGTCCATCTTACATCTGCAAAATTCAATTCTTTCTCAGTACAAAATTTCAAATAGTGCATTAAATATTCAATATGCTTAATATATAGAGAGTAAGAAATACCATTTTTTTTTTGGTACTGGGGATCAAACTCAAAACCTCATGCCTGCCAGGTAGGTGCTTAAGACACTGAGCTAAATCCCCAGCCCAACAATTGCCATTTGTAACAGGCTAATTTGAAATAAAAATTCTGTATATGATACTTACTGTCTGTTAGTGAAATGTACACCCAGCAAAGGAAGCAATTAGCTTTATTTTTTTACAAAATATATTTTGATAAATACTACAGTGATACATAGTGTTATTTTTTCAATGATGAACCCTTATATATAAATCAATACAAGAACATCAAAACAAATACCAGATGTTTGCTGCTTGAGGAAGAAAAGATTGTTTTTTCTCTCTTACTTAAAAGGAACCAGAATACTGAGACAATTAGTTTGACTGGTAGGAATATTTAATTGTGAGTAAATTCTCATACATATTTCACTAACATAAATCTCAATTCATTGAGTATAGCATTCAAATAATATAAAGCACTTAAAATAAATAGAATTTATGCAACTGTAGTATAAGAAATTGTTCCTAATTTCTTCAGTGGAGGAAGAAATGGAGAGAAATTTTCATGATTCTTCTGTCTATTAAATAAATTTACTTTAAGTTGCTTTGGAATAAATATCTTCAAATTTTTTATTTACATATAGTAGCACTTCCTAGAGCATGCTAGATTTTATTGCATTAGGGAAAATGCCTGGTGTCCCTGTTCTTTACCTTTATTCTTATTTTTAAAGGAAATCTCTTATTCAGATACTAAATAGTAACAGTGATAATGATAGCTAATACTTTCTTATAATTTTTTTCAGCATAAAAATCAACTTATACAAATCAAATTGTTAAATGAAATATCCAAAATATAGGTATCTAATCTGTCTATCTTTTCAAATTTTCATATTGATATATGTTAGTTTTAATATTTAAGAATTTTAAGAAACATTAGCATCTAATGCTACCTTTTCAGTCTCTTAGAACATGTTTTACTTCTTATTCTCTTGGTCAAAATTAAGCACTCCCACACCGAAGATTATACGGAAAGCCATATTTAAAAGCCGTGTTTTAAAAATATCTAAATATTTAATTGATTATAAATCACTTTGTTCTTTAAAATTAATCCTTTCTTTTCCTAGAGGCAGTTTGCATTAAGTAACTGACAGTGAATTTGTGAATGAATGTTTTTTCATGTGAACCACTAAAATATCAAACAGTGATTGTTATTTGTTTCCTCTGTGTTGTTGAAATGGGTTTAACCTGTTCAGCTAAAATAGTATTTACTAACAAATAAACAAGACACATTTATTACATTTATTATTAATAATGTAATATTGGAAAACATCACACTAATGAAAAATGTGACATGCTATAAGAAACTCCCAAAGTTTATAACAGCATATGTGAATAAAAATGTATCATTGCTAGTTTTTATATGGAGAAAATTTCTGTTACCACTTAAGCTTGAACTCAAGTTCTACTTCTCACTCCTGACCAAATCAAAGGAGGTAAAAAATATATAAAAAATATAAAAAGACACCATATATTTGGGCAAAATGGAAAATTATTTATTCAAAGCTAGTGTCTAGGATATGCAAGGGTCCCTTTACCTCATACCAAAATCTCACCCTTTATAGGTGGCAAGAATCTTTTATAGTAAGGAAAAGAGGGGATGGAATACACAGAGAGACAACGCATAATCTCATACTACCTTTATCACTTTACCTTCACCTCATCCTCCTCTTCCAAGTGGAAAAGATATCAAGCTCTTGGCCTCTTGGGGCTGGCATCTACATATTCTGTCACTTCTTTTAGATTAAGGAGAGAGTGTGTGTTTACTATGTGTTCAGTAGGAGGAAGTTTGGAGGATTTTCTTATCTCAAAAAGAAAAAAACTAAATATATCTTGTAATGTCATGTTTTGTAGTGCAGCCTAAAATTCATTCTTATTTCAGACCTCAATCTTGAGGGCTTTTAAGTGTTACATCATCTGCCTGACTGGCTCATGTTAGGTTGGTGTTTAGGTTTCACTAAATGTAGAAATAGTTGCAAGCAAAGGGAAGCCAGATGGGTGAGCCTGAAAAAGAATCACTAAATTTTGTGAAGTCAAATACAAAAGAAAGCCAAAGTTAGGTGATATCTAGCCATTATACCTGATAGAAAGAACGTTTTGGATATGAACCCTTTTTCATAACCTCAGTAGATCTACATATATTGGTATTGTTGACATGGAAGTGACACTTTGATGCTGACAGATTTCTCCCATTGTCACTGAATGTATTTTATTCTTTTCTGAATGTACTGATAATTAACCATCTGCTTTGTCCCTGGATTTCCAGAGAGTGTTGTGTTGGGGTGGGATATATGCACTGCTGCTCTGCTGGAACAGACATCTGCCAGTAAGATAAACCAGTAAGGAGTATAAAATAAAGGAAGAGGGGACATTTTAAAAGGTAGAAAAAGAGAAAATAGACAAGTGCCCTGGCTCCTTTGCACTGAGAATTGTTCTTTAAAGCTCATTTTTATGTAGTTGACCTACAGTTTAGCAAGTCTTTATTTTCAAATATCTGTTGTTCCTCTGGAATACTCTGAAGCTTCTTAAATATATCAGATATCTTTCTACTTTATATCAGTGTTATACTGGTACATATAACAACAATGTATGAAATACAATTGATACACTCAAATATATTGTAATTTACAAAGTTTAAGAAGCAAAGTAAACAAGAATTTATATATGCCAAATATCTTTACTATTTCAACTTAATTATAAATAGTTTAGCTATTTAACATAAATATTTATTTTTAAAAATTAAAAATTTAACCCTTATCCACAAAATGCAATACATCTGATAACAATAGTGAAAATACCAAAGCATTTTTTTTGGCTGAGAAAAAATTGTATCTACACATGCTACAAGAGAACACTATTTAAAAATCCTTGAAGGATTTTCTGTGATTTTTAAACTTGAAGATTTACATTGGCCCCAGTGAACTATTTTTAACCAAAATTTCATGCCACATAAAGTAAACTGAATAACAAGGTTACCCATTAGTGAATCCGTTTCAAAGACTGCAAAAGAAACTTTACTAGTTATGAGCATTTCAAATAGCAAAACTTGGAAGGTCTAGAAAGATTCAAGAACTGCAAGGAGAAATACTCATCACATATCAGCACCTACCTGCTTCATTGTTCCACAGTTGTGGAATGATTACTCATATAAATGTGAACTCAACTTATTCAGGAAATTAGAAAGAGTATAGAATGTGTGAACATAGTTTTCTGAGACACAAGTGAATGTGCAAGACAAAATTTTCTATTCCTTCACATAGACTTGGTAAGAAAATTCTCAAATTGACATTCAATAGATAATGTCTCAGAAACTTTCATATTGCCTCCATTTCTATACTGTAATAAATCATAGGGAATTTCTTTTATTTAACTCAATTTTTGCTGGGTAGAATAGCTATGCAAAGCTGTCAGGCTCTGTAAATCCCTCTTGATGAAGAGAGTAACTCTGAGGACATTTTGGAATGAATCAATCCAGAAAATGATGCAATTATTACATAGAGACCACTGTAAGGGTAGAAAATATGCAGAACTGTACTTTCATCTGCTACTCACTAAAATAATGATTTTCATTTTTTTCATCAGAGATTTAAGAAAGCATTTTTGCTATGAACCCTATCTCTTGCAAACCAATGCCTGGCAAAATATTGCCTGATAGAACTCCTCTTATTAATACTGATGTACAGGAAAGTAACCCCCAACCTGTGAGATGCCTGGTGCAAATTCATATTCTCTAAAATTGAAGAATAAATTTCAGGAACAACGAATGTTAAGAGCAGTGTGTATTCACTAGAGAAAGAAAGTCTCTCTCTTTTTTCTAATTGACAAATAGTTTGAGAATCTTGAACTCTATATTGGCTCACAAAGAAACCTTGGAATGACTTGTAGTTCCCAAAGTCTTAGGTAACTCTAGATGATATTGAAACCCACTGCTCAATCCTAGAATAAATGTGGTTATAAGAAAAAAAAGATAAAAGAAAGAAAAAGCAAATGAGAATACAAATGAGTACTCATGATTGTGCCTGGAATTTTTTTCTACCTTTTTTTTTTAAACATTTGTATACACAGGTAAGCAATATTCTATTGACCTCCCACTTTTTAAAAAAAGTTAAATTTAAAGTCATATCCCTCAAGTTAGATGTATTGTATACAAATCATGCAGAATGAAGAGATGCAAATTAGTCCATTCCCAAAAAGATGTACTAGAATGCTGAATCATCTTCATAAATATATGTAAAATCTTGTGAAGATAAAAGGGACCGTGTGGTTTTTCTGGGACACTTTCCAAGGTGATTCAAGGCACGAATTTCACACCCCAAAGAGAACACCCACATTCTAGGTTTTGTGCCTCATATACAGCCCATCAGAGATCAGGTTTCATGACTGGGATGAAGCTAAATCTGTTGAATGGGATTCTGTTCTTTAAGTAAAAGGCACAGACCTATGAACATCATATAGATAATGTCTCCAAAATATGAAGAATAAAAATACAAGCACTTTATTTTAAAAAAGCAAAGAAAACACATTTGTGTAAATCCAAAAAGTTGAAATGCTTCCATTTTGGATAAGTCAATTAAGAACCTATACAAGTTTGTACCCAGGAGCTAACACATCACTTGTCTCTATGAAGGAAAATGAATTCTAAAAATTAACATGGTTTTACAGTCTTTCAAATCTCACTATAGGCTTGGCAGTGGCCTTGTGGGCACTGCCCAGGATGTGAGAGCCGGCTGGACCAGGCCATGACCAGATAAATTTGGTGATTACAATTGCCCTCTTTAAATTCTTGTCAGCTCCTTGGGATTTGGAAAGAAAATGCCCGGTGTCATACCCAGTGAAAGTAATGGACTTTCAAGAGGTAGTCCATCCAAGAAAAACAGACTTTCCTTGAAGATTTTTTCAGAAAAAGGAAACTAGAAGAGTCTTAGATTTTAGAGACTCTCAAGAAAATGAAGGAAAATCTTCTGAATATAGAGGATCAGAAATTGATCAGGTTGTCCCTGCAGCACAGTCCTCATCTATAAACTGTGAGATGAGGGAAAACTTGATGCCTTTTTTTGGGACTGAGTAATCTTGGCAATACTTGCTATCTTAATAGTATACTTCAGGTATATTTTTGTCTTAGTTTTAAATCTGGAGTGAAGCACTTAGTCAATATTATCTCAAAGAAGAAAGAGGTGCTAAAGGATGAAGTCAATCAAAAAGACAAGAGAAATTGCAAAGAAGATTCTTCAGCAAGTTGTGAACTTATATGCAGTTTACAGTCCTTAATCATTTCAGTGGAACAGTTGTAGGTGAGCTTCCTCTTAAATCCAGAGAAATACACTGATGAGCTTGCAACTCAGCCAAGATGGCTACTGAACACACTCAGAGAACTCAACCATATTTGTGAAGGATATCTACGGCATGATACACAGGAAGTACTACAATGTATTTTGGTAAACGTTCAAGAAACATGTCAACTCCTAAAGAAAGAGAAAGTAAAAAATGTGGCAGGATTACCTACAAAGGTTAGGAGAAAAACCTCATCAGAAAGAGGAAGTCAGTGAAGTTAACGGCATGGACATGGACAATGTGATGAATTTTGAAGAGTATAAAGAATAATCTCCAAAAGACAATGGGAAAAGAAAAAGTGACACTGAGTTTGGTAACATGAAGAAAAAAGTTAAAGTTTTCAAGGGACGCCACTCATTGGATGAGAACCAGAGACAAACTAGATCAAAAAGAAAAGCTTCTGGGGATGCACTGGAGAGTCCTCCTGAAGTAACCCCCAAGTGTGCTCTAGAAAGTGAGAGCACATGAGCCTCACAAAAGAAATCAAGAGTTAAAATAAATAGATTAAAGTTTTTGATGAAGCAATCCAGTATTCTTTCCAAGTTCTGTAGTTTGGGAAAACTAACAACAAACGAAGGATCCAAAGGATAATCTAAAGAAGATGAGTATGATCTTGAAGAGAACTTGGGGAAGTATGAACGCAGTAGTACAACCTGAGTAACCAGAAAATAGCAAACCTATAAATGTTAATGAAGTTAAACCCATAAATAAAGGTGCCAATCAAATTGGTTTTGAATTAGTGGAAAAATTATTTCAGGGTCAGCTGATTTTTTTTCTACCTTTGAATCAAAGAATCAATTCACCTATAAAGCAAAATCTTACAGTATCACAGAAGACGTCTCAATACAAACCCTTAAAATCAAGGAGAGTGTGCTATGAAATATTTCAATCCCTAAAAGAAAACAACCTTCATCACCGATTGATGTAACTTACAAAACTACCTTTCAAAACTGATGGCCAACTATGATATTTCCATGTCAAAGAACACCTGAGGAAATTTATGAACACCAAACCAGCATTTCAAAATGTTCTGACAGACATTCTAGAGAGGGATAATAATGATTAAAACTTCAAGAACTCCCCAAAAATGAGTTCACCTGGCAAGGCAAACATGTAAAGAGAAGAGAAAAATGGGAGTGAACTACAGGAAAATAATGCAACAAACAATATGTATCAGTTATAACCATCAATTTTAATGTGCTGAATTCATTAATCAAAAGAAACAGACTGGCAGAATTCATTAAGAAAGGTTCAACAATATGCTGCATAAAAGAAACACATTTAATTCAAAAAAAATTTCATAGAATGAAAGTTGAAGAATGAAAAACAATATTCTGTGACAGGGACCCAGAAAAAAGCATAGGTAGCTCTTCTACTTGCAGAAGAAGTGGATTTCAAGCCAAGACAGATTAAGAGAGACAAAGAAGTTCACTACATCCTTGTAAAGGGAATAATCCAAGTGGAAGAGATAATAATAATAAATTCATAAACAACAAATGCCAGTTCACCCAACTATCTAATACAAATCTTAACAGACATGAAAAGTTTAGTAAGCACTAACAATTATAATGGGAGACCTCAATACCCCACTGTCACATGTAGACAGACCTACTAGACAAAAATCAACAGTGAAATGTCAGAACTGAACCAAGCTTTTGAACAAATGGACTTAATAAATGTCTACATAGTGTCCCATCCCACAACATCAGAATACACATTCTTCTCTGCTACACAAGAGACATTCTCCAAAGTAGACTACATACTAGCTCATAAAACATTCTTAAGTAAATGCAAAGGAATTCAAATTATCCCATGAAATTATCAAACCATAAAGCAATGAAATTGGAGATCAAATGTAAAGCAAACCAAATATAATGAACACATGCAAATTAAACAATGGGTCACAGATGAAATTAAAGAACAAATTAGACATTTTCTATAATTAAACAATAATGCCAGTACAACATTCCAGAATGTACAGGACACAATAAAACAAGTCTTATGAGGGAAATTTATGCCAGTGAATGTCTGTATCAGGAAAATAAACAAACTGACATAAATTATTTAATGTTGAAACATAAGCCTCTAGACAGAGAAGAGCAAGTCAAACCCAAAGCTAGTATGAAGGAGAAATTAATAAGATCAGAGAAGAAATTGATGCAATGGAGACTAAGAAAAAAAATACAAAGATAAAATGAATTATGTTCGTTCTTTGAAAGATTAAATAAAATTGATAAAACCTTAGTCAATCTTATCAAAAAAGGAAAGAAAAAACTCAAATCCATAAAATTAGGAGTGAAAATAGTGAAATCTCAACACATCTTGCAGAAATTCAGATGATCATCTATACACTGAGAATTTGTATTCTAATAAGATAAACAATGTAGAGGAACTGGACAGATTCCTAGATGCATATGAATTAATAAAACTGAATCAAGATTATATAAAAGTTCTAAATAAACCAATATCAATCAAAGAAATTAAAGCTGTAATTAAAAATCTGTCAACAAAGAAAAGCTCAGGCCATGAAGGGCTTACTGTTGAATTCTACAAGAAATTTAGAGAAATACTAATATTGCTATTTCTAACTCTTTAATGAAGTTCAAAGGGAAACAATACACACAAACTCATTTCTGGATGCAAGTATTATCCTGATACTAAATCAGAGAAGGACCCCACCTAGAAAGAGAACTACACGCCAATCTCCCTAGTAAAGATAGATGCAAAAATACTCAATGAAATACCAACAAACATGAGCCAGGCATGGTGGCACACGCCTTTAATCCAGCACTCAGGAGACTGAGGCAGGAGGATGGTTGTAAATTTGAGACGAGCCTTGGCTACACAGTGAGTTCAAGGCCAGCCTGAACTGTATAGTGAGACCCTGTCTCAAAAAATAGGGCCAGGGATTTAGCTCAGTGGTGTAAGTCCCTGCCTGGCAGGCACAAGATTGTGAGTTTGATCTCTGGTACAAAAAGAAACAAACAAACAAAAACAGAAGGCTACAAATCATCAAGATTATATGCCATAACCAAGTACTATTCAACCCAGGGATGCAGGGATGGTTCAACATATGGAAATCGGTAAGCGCAATATATCATTTTTAGAGAGCTGACTACAAATACCTTATGATCATCTCAATAGATGCAGAAAATGCTTTTGACGATGTCCAATTCACATTCATGCCCCCACAAAAGACCCTACAGAAAACTGAAATAAATGGTCTTTGTCTCAATCTGATAAAAGTGATCTATGACAAACTAACAGTTATTATCATACTAAATGGACAAAACTGAAAGCTTTCACTCTAAAATCAGAAACAAGATAAGGATGATGGTGTAGTTAGTGACTGCAAGGAAGACAATTTAATAAAGGACACATAACTTATAGAATTATTGTATAATATTCCAAAGAGTCAAATACAAAAAAAAGTGCAAGAAATATGCTCACACAATAAAGACACAAAGAATCCCGCTGAAGACCTAGATTGTATGACTTTGTCCTGCATGAGTTCAGCTGAAGACCTAGAGCCAATGACAATGTCTCATGCAAATCTGTTCCATGGATCTGCACAGGGAAGGCCCATAGATCATCAGTGGAAGCTAGAAGGTCTGTACCAGCAGGATGAAGGAACTGTGCCAGTAGTCTGAGGGATCTGCACTGGAGCCAAGAAGGGATGTTCAAATTAAGGAGCAGGATTCCCCCAAAATATACCACAGTCATCATCAGCAACAATGAGGTCCCAAGCTCTTCCTATGACAACAGCTGAGTTCCTGTCAGGAAGCCAGCGTGTCTAGTTCTCCAGAAGATTGAACAGCATGTCATCTTCCACTCTGAAGCCAGAAAATGATGCTCAAAATAAGGACCAGAGTTCACCCAAAATGAACCACAGTCATTCTCAGTGACAACAAGATCTCAAGCTTCTCTGACAGTGAGAACAATCAAGATCATATCAGGAAAAAAGCCCAACAAGCTCCTCCAGGAGAACCAACAGTAACAGGAGAACCAACAATATTCCTTTTCCTCTTCAGTTCTCCTTTTATATGACATTTGCAACAAACCTCAGGTGGGCCATCCACAACCAGCACCACACTGATTCAGTTCAGCTGAGTGTTGCAGGTTGACCACCAATTGTCAATCCAACACAGATGTCCACTGTTATGAGTCTTATTAATTATAGTTCTCGAAATATTAGCCAGAGGTATTAGACAAGAAGAATAAATAACATGAATAAGGATAGGAAAGGAATAAGTTAAGTTTTCATTATTTGCAGATGGTGTGATACTCTACATAGAAGACCCTCAGAGCTCCACCAGGAGTTACACAGCAAGATGCAAAGTCAACTCTCAAAAATCAATAGTCTTCCTGTACAAGAATGACAAACTCAATCAGAGAGAAATTAGGGTAACACTACCCTTTACAACAGCATCAAAAAAAAAAAAAAGAAAGAAAGAAAGAAAGAAAGAGGAAGAAAGGAAGAAAGAATAGAATAGAATAGAATAGAATAAAGAAATACCTACAAATCAATCTAACTAAGGAAGTAAAAGACTGTTACATTGAGAATGAGAATACTCTGAGAAAGGAGACTGAAGAGGATGACAGAATATGAAAAGATATCCCTTGCTCATGGGTAGGAAGATTGAATACAGTGAAATAGGCTGTACTTCCAAAATTGCTATACAGATTTAATGCAATCTGATCAAAATACCAATAGCAGACATCACAGAATTAGAGAAAATTATTATAAAATTGAGTTGAACCTAGTAGACACCTTTATTAGCCAAGTAAATTCTGTTCTACAAATACAAGGCATGAGGTATCACAATCCCTGACTTGAAGTTACAAAACTACTGTGATAAAAACAGCATGGTATAGGCAATAAAACAGACTTGAGGATCAAGGAAACAGATTAGAAGGTGCCAAAAACATTTCCAGACACACTTAGCCACTTGATCAAAAACTTGCTTTCTACAAACCAAAGGTTACAACAACACCCGTATCTTTCACCATTCACTAAGCTAAATTCAAAATGGATGAAAGATCTAAATATTAAAACAGAAACGCTAAATCTGCTGGAATATAAAACAGTTAAAATTTTTGAATATATTTGTTTAGGCAAAGACATTAGGAACACAACCCAAATCACACAGGAACTATTATAAAGAAGCAACAACTCTGACCTCATACTATGAATTTTTTTTTTTTTTTTTTTTGCACAGCTAAAGAAAGCACCAACACAGTGAAGAAACAATACACAGTTTGGTACAAAATGTTTGCCCATTGTTCCTCAGACAAAGTACAGATTTTGAGAATATATAAAGGCTTCAAAATTATCAGACTCCCCAAATTGAATGACCAAATCCAAAAATGGGCCTCTGAAATCAATAGACACCCCTATTGATGGAGAAGTTTAAATAACAGATAAATATATGAAAAAATTTTTATAACATTGGTCGTTTGAGAAATGCAAATTAAAACAATGCTGAGATTGCATCTCACCATAGAAAGAATGACTATTATCAAGAAATCAACCATTTATAAGTTCTTGTTGGGCTGTGGGGAAAAAGAAAATCTTTTCCAGTCCTGGTAGGAGAGTAGACTTGTACAACCACTGTGGAAATCACTGTTGAAATTCCTTTAAAATTAAGAGTTGAGGTTCTATTCTACTCCACTGTTCCTCTTCTTGGTATCTTCCCAAAAGAATTAAAAGCATCATACCACAGCAATACATGTACACCCAAGTTTATAGCAGCATGGTGTATAATAGTCAAATCTTTTTTTTTTTTGCTGTTTTACTCATTTATTCATTTTGAAAGTGTTTATTAAGTATTTTTAATCAATAAGACAGTATGTCTTATTTCAAAATGTATAAAACATTAAGGGGAAGAAGATCAAAATTTAAACCTTAAATATAATCCTAATTAAATATGAAACTTCAAAAATCACATTCTTTCCCCATAGAAAACAACAGTGACAAAAACAGAAAACAAAAAAGCAAAACAGAACAAAACTCAAGCCAATGTGTTAAGCTCCCTCCTGCCTCCACGGTATGTCTCTCTGACAAAAATGAAGATAATTAGGAGAAAAGCTGAGATAAAATGGGCCACACAAGACTTAAAAAGCATTATGTGAGGTAACTTATTTTTTAGTTTAATTTAATTTTACTTTGTAACTTATAACACCAAGTGCATTTATTAGAAAAGAAGAAAGTTATGAAATATCATAACTTTCTTTAAGAAATTAGAAATAAAAGACAGAATGAAACAAAAAATAAATAGAAGAAAATAATAAACATCACAAAATACAATCCCTTATCAAAATGCCAATATTATTTTGATAAAAATTAACATTTTGATTCTTACATTTTTATAGAAATACCAAAGACTCAGAATAGTCTAAACAACTTTGATAAAGGAACAAATTTAGAGTTCTAACCCTTCCCAATCTCATGACTTATCACAAAGTTACATTAATCATGACAAAATGGTATTGATATCAAGATAGAAAAACCTCCAAGGCACCAACATGAAGTCCCAAAAGAGATATGCACATAACAGACAAGTGATTTCTGACAAAGTTGAAAAAACAATTAAGTGAGGAAAGGATTGTACCTTCAATAAATATACTGGAACAACTGGACATCCTCATGCAAAAAACCTAAACCTTATAGCACATCAAAAACTTCTTAAGACATCCAAAAACCAACTCAAAATGTCTCTCAGTGGGTTACCTAAAGTAAAGGCAGGTATGACCTGAGTTGTTGCTTTGACTGAGGTCATTCTCTCTGTGATAAAAAGACTAGGACAAGGTACAGAAGGGAAGGCAGAACCTACAGAGCTGATCAGTGAGGGGAGGCATTGAATTTGCTTCTGGACAAACCATGTGGATGACTAAGGAGGACATTATGCTTCTTTTTTTTTAACTATCTCAACTATTTTTTATATACATACATACACATATGCATGTTTTTTCTTTCATCTTGTACCACTAATGAAACAATATAATGTTTACATATGCATGTCTTATTCATTTCACTAATAAGTATGTTCTCAAGGCACATCCACTTACCTATAAAAGTGTCCAGTTTATCATTCTTTATGGCTGTGTTGTACTCCATTGTATAGAAATACATCTTTTTTATCCATTTCTCAGTTGATTGGCATTTAGTTTGTTTCCAAGATCTGGCTATTATAAACTGTGCTGCTATAAACATGGGTGCATATATATTGCTGTAGTATGATGTTTTTAATTCTTTTGGGAAGATACCCAGAAGGGAAATAACTGGCTCAAATGGAACCTCCAATCCTAGTTTTTTGAAGAATCTCCACACTGATTTCCACAGTGGTTGCACCAGTCTGCATTCCCACCAACAGTGGAGAAGGGTTCCTTTTTCCCCACAACTCCTCCTGCATTTGTTAATGCTTGATTTCTGAATAATAGCCATTCTTTCTGGGATGAGGTGAAATCTCACTGTTGTTTTAATTTGCATCCCTTGAATGACCAGTGATGTTGAACATTTTTTCATGTATTAAATTGTTCTTTGTATTTCTTCATCTGAGAAGTGTGTGTTCATCTCAGATGCCCATTTTTGGATTGGGTCTTTAAATCTGGGAGGACTGATGTTTTTTTATTTCTTTATATGTTCTCAATAGTAACCCTCTGTCTGAGGAACAACTGGCAAACATTTTCTCCCAATTTGTGGGTTGCCTCTTCACTCTGTTAGTGGTTTCTCTTGCTCTGCAAAAGCTTTCCAGTAGGATGAGGTCCAATTTGTTGATTCTTTGTGATAAATCCTGTACAATCTGAGTTTTATTCATAAAGTCTTTGACTACACCAACGTCTTCAAGAGTTTCACCCACTCTATCTTCCAGCAGATTTAATGTTTCTGTTTTAATATTAAGATCTTTGATCTTTTCTGATTTTAACCTAGTGCATGGTGAAAGCTATGTGTCCTGTTTTAATCTTCAGCATGTGGAAAGCCAGTTTTTCCAACACCATTTATTAAAGGGGCTATCTTTCTTCCAGTGAATGTGTTTGGCCCCTTTGTCAAAGTTAAGGTAGCTTAGTATGTCTGCGGTTGTTTCTGCATCTTCTAATCTGTTCCATTGATCTTCAGATCTGGTTTTTTGCTAGTACCACACTTTTTTTTTTAATCACAGTAGGTTTATAGTGTAATTTCAAGTCAGAGATTATGATGGCCCCTGTCTTATCTTTGTTGCCCAGGATCGTCTTTGCTATTCTAGATCTCTTCTGGTTCCAGATGAATTTTAGGATTGTATAACAGTTAAATCTTGAAAACAGTTCAAATGCTCAACAACTAATGAAAGGAATAAAAAGGTGTGACTTTTTATGCAATGGAGTACTATTATGCTGTAAAGAAGGATAAGCTTGAGCCATTTCTAGCTAAATGGATGCACATTGAGTCTATTTTCTTAAGTAAAATAAATCAAATACACATGTGTGAATACCACATTGTTTCTCTGGTGTGAGAAACCAAAAGGTTAAATAAGGACCAAAATATATAATCAATATTGTGAAATAAGGAAATGTTAAAATAGCAAGGGGAACTAAGGAGAGAGCAGAGAGAAAAGAAGGAAAGCAAAAGGAAAAAAATCATAAGAAAAGAAGGAAAAATGTAAGCGAAACTTTTGTAAATAACTTGGGGAAGAGTGGCTGAAGGAAAGGTAGGGGAATTTTATAAAAAAAAAAGAGAATCAAATTAATATTTATTACCCTTTACTTCTGAATAGTATCATATGTTATAAAATACAACAATCTGTTTATTCGTTCACTAGTTAAGGGCCATATGGATTATTTCCACTTATGGCCATCTGTGTTGGGGTGCAAAACAAATGGAACACATTTGCATATAGAACCTTGCATAAGAATGTTCTTTTTTTTTTTTTTTTTTTTTGTGGCACCGGGGATCGAACTCACAACCTCGCGCCTGCCTGACAGGCGCGTAAGCTGCTGAACCAAACTCCCGGTCCTGGTTTTTTGAGGCAGGGTCGCACTGTGTAGCTCAGGCTGGCCTTGCGCTCACGTTGTAGCCCAAGCCGGCCTCGAACTCACAACACTCCACCTACCTCAGCCTCCCGAGTGCTGGGATTAAAGGCGTGCGCCACCACGCCCGGCCATAAGAATGTTCTTGATACCATTATTTCAAAACATTTCATGGATCATTTGGAAGAATATTTATTTCCAAAAATGAAGCTTTTCTGGCTTATTTGTTTAAAATTGTAAATAGTAATTGTGTATATTCATAGGTCAAAATGAAGTGCTTAAGCATATGAGAGCTATTAAATGAAGTTAATTAGTATAGTAAATCATTATTTGAAAGATAACCTGGTGATCAACCACTACATATTTTGGAAAAATTTATGCAAATATTTTCTGTTCTTTTGAAAGTTTATATATGAATTGATTTACTGTAAAAACCAAAAAATATGCTAAATTATGGAAACAATTGCAGCGTATTTTATGTACCATGAGATTTTAATTTATATCTTTTAGATTTTGTATTTTTGTTTAATTACTTATATATACATTATTTGATTGCCCAAATTTTCAAGATTTCTCTAATATTGTTGGAACAAGTATCAGCATGTGAATTCATTCTTTTGCATCTTTGTTTTGTTCTTTAATGACTAAGGCTGCATAATAGTAAATTATTGAAATCATTTGATAAAAATATAGATTAAATAGAGACTGATAGAAAGGGAATTGAAAATGTGGAAGTCTGCAATGTGTTAAATTTGTAAAATTTGTGGGATGGTTATTTACTACGTAAAAATAATTCTTCTGACAATAAGGTGAATATAAATAAGATAATAAAGAAAAATCCTAAAGAATAACAATTTGTGCTGTGACAACTGAATATTCACATGCAAACCTGAAGTTAGATATTCACTTGCACCATATACAAAAATAAAATTAAAGTGGAATGAACACCTAAATGAAGGAACCAAACTGTAGGAACTTAGAAATAAAATTTATGAAAACCATTTTATGACATTGGATTTGTTTTCATTTCTTGGTTTTGACAACAAAAGCACAGAAAATAAAAGAAAAACAGTTAAGTTGCATTGCAACAAAATTTAAAACTTTTATTTGAAGCACACTGTGAACAAATAGAAAGGCAACCTAAGAATTGGAAAAATACTTGGAAAATAAATGTCTGAAAATTAATTGACACCCATGTTGTCAATTAAATTATCCTATAACTCAAAAATAAAAAATTAAATTTAAATAAATGGCAAATGATTATAGTTATTTTTTCAAAGAAGACATGCAAATGTTCAAGAAATACATGAAATTTTGACGTACACCACCATTCCTTAGGGAGATATTAATCATCTGAGAAGTGTGTGTCCATCTCAGATGTCCATTTTTGGATTGGGTTTTTAAATCTTGGAGGACTGAGTTTTTAAAATTCTTTATATGTTCTCAATATTAAATCTTTATCTGAGGGACAACTGGTAAACATTTTTTTCCAGATGGTGCGTAGTCTCTTCACAATGTTGGTGGTTTCTCTAGCTGTGCAAAAGCTTTTCAGTAGGATGAGATCCCATTTGTTGATTCTTTGTGATAGTCCCTGTGCAGTCTGGCTTTTATTCATAAAGTCTTTGCTGACACCAATGTCTTCAAGAGTTTTACCTACTCTATCTTCTATCAGATTTAATGTTTCTGTTTTAATATTGAGATCTTTAATCCATTTAGTACGTGGTGAAAGGTATGGGTCCAATCTTAATCTTCGGCATGTGGAAAGCCAGTTTTTCGAACACCATTTATTAAAAAGGCTCTCTTTCTTCCAGTGAATGTGTTTGGCACCTTTACCAAAGATAAGGTAGCTTAGTGTGTCTGGAGTTGGTTCGGGCTCTTCTAACCTATTCCACTGATCCTCGGGTCTGTTTTTTTTTTTTTTTTTTTTTTTTTTTTTTTTTTTTTTTTTTTTTTTTTTTTTTTTTTTT
>RJWM01005945.1:0-24536 GCA_004363535.1 Dasyprocta punctata | reverse complement strand
TTAGGGTTGTTTTCTCTAATTCTGTAAGATACACTATTGGAATTTTGATCAGGATTGCAAAGAATCTGTATAACAGTTTTGGAGGTATGGCCATTTTGACTATATTGATTCTTCCTGCCCAAGAGCATGGGATATCTCTTCATCTTCTAATATCCTCTTCAATCTCCTTTATCAGAGTATTACAGCTTTCAGTATAGAGTTCTTTTACATCTTTCATTAGATTGATTCCTAAATATTTCATTTTTCTTGAATGCTATTGTAAAAGGTATTGTTTCCCTAATTTCTCTCTCAGTGAGATTGTTATTCGTGTACAAAAATGCTATTGATTTTTGAGTATTGACTTTGTAACCAGTTACATTGCTAAATCTGCTTATTAAATGTAGAAGTCTCGGTGGAATTTTTGGGAAATTCTAGGTAGAGTATCATGTCATCTGCAAATAATGTTAATTTAACTTCTTCCTTTCCTATCTTTATTTCTTTTATTTCTTTCTCTTGTCTAATTGCTCTGGCTAAATTTTCCAGAACTATGTTGAATAAGAGTGGAGAGAGTGGACATCCTTGTCTTATTCCTGATTTTACAGCGAAAGCTTTCAGTTTTTCTCCATTGGGGAAGATGTTGGCTATTGGTTTGTCATAGATAGCTTTTACCAAATTGAGATGGAGACCATCTATTTCAATTTTCTGTACAGTTTTTATCATGAATGGGTGCTGGACTTTGCCAAAAACTTTTTCTGCATCTATTGAGATAATCATATGACTTTTATCCTTGACTCTGTTAATATGATGTATTACATTTATGGATTTACATATGTTGAACCACCCTTGCATCCCTGGGATGAATCCCACTTGATCATAGTGTACAATCTTTTTGATGATTTGCTGCAGTCTAGTTGCCAGTATCTTATTAAAGATTTTTGCATCAGTGTTCATTAGGGAGATTGGCCTGTAATATTTTTTCTTACTTGGATCCTTCTCTGGTTTTGGAATCAGAGTGATGCTTGCTTCCAAAAATGAATTTGTGAGTATTGCTTCCCTTTCAATTTCATTAAAGAGTTTGAGAAGTAGTGGTGTTTAGTCTTCACTAAATTTTTTGTAGAATTCAGCGGTGAATCCATTGGGGTCTGGGCTTTTCTTTGTTGATAGGTTTTTAATTACATTTTTAATTTCATTTATTGATATTGGGTTTTTTAGGATTTTTATATCATCTTGATTCAACTTTGGTAATTCACATGTATCTAGGAATCTGTCCATTTCTTCTGTATTTTCCATCTTATTAGAATACAAGTTTTCAAAGTAGGTATAGATAATTTTCTGGATTTCTACAGGGTCTGTTGTGATTTCACCCTTTCCATTCCTAATTGCATGGATTTGAGTCTTTTCTTTCATTTTTTGATAAGGTTGGCCAAGGATTTATCAATTTTATAAATCTTTCAAAGGCCTAACTCTTCAATTCATTGCTTGTTTGTATTTTTTTTTAGTCTTCACTGTGTTAATTTCTGCTCTGATCCTAATTTCCTCCCTTGTATGAACTTTTGGTTTAGCCTGCTCTTCTTTTTCAAGAAGTTTGAGGTTCAACATTAAGTTGTTTATATGAGCTTGCTCTGTTTTCCTCATATGGGTATTCACTGCTATAAATTTCCCTCTTAAGGATGTTTTCATTGTGTCCCACATGTTCCAGCATGTTGTATTGTCATTGTCATTCAACTGTAAAAACTGTCTAATTTCTTCTTTAATTTCATCTGTGACCCATTGATTGTTCAGTAGGGTATTATTTAATTTCCATGTGTTGATGAAGTTCTTGTGGTTTCCCTTGGCATGGATTTCCAATTTCATTGCACTGTGGTCTGATATTATGCATGGGATAAATTCACTTCCTTTACATTTACTTAAGCATGTTCTATGGATCAGCATATGGTCTATTTTGGAGAATGTCCCATGTGAAACTGAAAAGAATGTGTACTCTGATGTTGTAGGGTGGAAGACTCTATAGACATCTACTAAGTCCATTTGCTCAAAAGTTTGATTTAACTCTAATATTTCATCATTGATTTTTTGTCTAGTTGATCTGTCTTTTTGTGACAGCGGGGTATTGTGGTCTCCCAATACAACTGTATGAAGGCTTATTTGACTTTTCATGTCCATTGATAATGGTTTTATATAACTGGGTGCACTAATATTTGTTGCATATATATTTATGATTGTTACCTCTTCCTCTTGGATTGTTCCCTTTATCAAGATATTGTGACCTTCTTTGTCTCTTTTAATCAGTCTTGGCTTAAAATTAACTTCATCTGCAAAAAGAACAGCAACCGTTGCTTTTTCTGATTTCCTGTTGCATGGAATATAGTTTTCTATACTTTGACTTTCAGTCTATGGGTATCTTTTTGAATTAAATGTGTTTCTTGTATACAGCATATTGTTGGATCTTGTGTCTTGATCCATTCTGCCAGTCTATGTCTTTAAATTTTTGTTGATTAATATTTTTTATCTTAAAGAAAAAAAGGACAATAAAAAAAGCAAACAAATAATTAAAAAATAATAACAAAAGCAAAACAATGACAACAACAACAGCAACAGCAAACAATGGCAATATAAGATTTTGAAACAAGATGATAAGAATTTAACAATGGTTAATATATTGCATATTGCTATCTTCAAAGTAATTGCTCAGGTTGTAAGATACAGGCATAAAAGATTGATTAAACAATATAATTTCCTTTTGAGCAGTTTCTTTCTCTTTTACCATATCCATTTTAACTTTTGAATCTTATTTACTCTTTCAATGTCTTACACTAGTGAGACAATATGGTGTTTACATGTGCAAGTTGATTTATTTCATTATCAATATTGTCTCAAGTTGCACCCATTTATTTATAAAAGCCTTGAGTTTATCATTGTTTATGTCTGAGTAGTGTTCCAATATATAAAAGAAGCACATCTTTTAACCATTCCTCAGTTGATGGGCATTTGGATTGTTTCCAAGATTTAGCTATTACAAATTGCAGTGCTATAAACATGTGTGTACATATATCACTGTGGTATGATGTTCTCAATTTTTCTGGGAAAATACCCAGAAGGAGGACAGCTGGGTTGAATGTACCCTCTAACCCTGCTTTTTTCAGGAACCTCCACACTGATTTCCACAGTGATTTTACTACTTTGCACCTGCACCAACAATGTAGGAGTGTTCCTTTTTCCTCACAGCCTTGGCTTGTTATTGTTTGATTTCTTGACATTAGCCATTCTTTCTGGAGTGAGATGGTATCTCAGTGTTGTTTTAACTTGTATTTCTCGAATGACTGATGATGTTGAACATTTTTTCATATATTGATTTGCCATTTGTATTTCTTCATGAGAGAATTGTGTATTCATCTCCAATGATCATTTATTGAATGGATCTTTGAAGTTTGGAGGCCTGATTGTTTTACATGTTTTATATGTTCTAGATAGGAATCCTTTATCTGAGGGAGAGTTGGTTAAGATTTTTTCCCAATACGTTAGTTTTCTTTTCACTCTGTTGGTCATGTTTTTAAATGGGCAAAAATCATTAATAAGATGAGATCCCAGTTGTTGATCATTTGAAGTACTTCCCATGCAGTTTGGTTTCTGTTCATGAACTCTTGGTCTACCCCTATGTCCTCTAGATTTCTACCTCCTTTGTCTTCTAGTACGTTTAGTGTTTATGTCTTAATATTTAAATCTTTGTTCCATTTTGACTTTAGTTTAGTGCATGGTGATAGGCATGGGTCTAATTTAACTCTTTGGCATACAGAAAGCCAGTTTTTCCAACATCACTTATTAAAGAGGCTGGCTTTCTTCCAGTAAGTGTGTTCAGCCACTTTCTCAAGGATAAGGTAGTTGAGTATGTATGTAGTTTTGTCTGTATCTTGTGTTCTGTTTCATCGATTCCTCAGGTCTGTTTTTTTTCTTTTGCCATTACCATGCTGATTTTATTATAGCAGCTTTGTATTGTAATTTCAAGTCTGTGGTTGTGATGGAATTGTGATGCCTCCTGCCTTGATTTTGTTGCACAGGATTACCTTTCCTATTCAAGGTCTCTTGTGGTTCCATATGAATTGTAGGAATGTTTTCTTTAGATTTGAAAGGTATGTTAATGGTGTTTTGATTGAGTTTGCATTAAATCTGTATAACAGTTTTGGAAGTATGGTTATTTTCACAATGTTGGTTCTTGCTATCCATGACCTAGGGATACCTTTCCAATTTTTGAATTCCTCTTCATTAATTTCTTTTCTCAGAGAGCTTTAATTTTCAATGTATAAATCTTGTATGTCCTTTGTTAGATTGATTCCTAAGTTTTTCATTTTTTAAGTTATTGTAAAGGGTGTGGTTTCCCTAATTTCTCTCTAAGTGGGCTGTTTTTTATGTACAAGGATGCTATTGACTTTTGAGTATTGATTTTGTACCCAGATATGCTGCTGAATTTGATTTTAAATCTAGAAGTCTGCTGGTGCAGTTTTTGGTGTGGGTCTTCTATGTAGAGTATCAAGTCATTTGTGAATAATGTTAATTTAAATTCCTCCTTAACTATTTCCTTTGACTTCTCTCTCTCTCTTGTCTATTTGCTCTGGCTAATGTTTCCAGAACTGTGTAGAATAGGATTGGTGATAGTGTACGACCTTGTCTTGTTCCTGAATTTAGAGCAAAAGTTTTCAGTTTTTGACCATTTAGTATGACATTGCTTGTTGGTTTGTCGTAGATGTCTTTCATCAGATTAAGGTAAATACCATCTATCAAAAGTTTCTCTAGGTTTTTTTTTGTCCTGAATGGGTGTTGGACTTAATCAAAAGCTTTTTCTGCATTTACTGAGATGATCATGATATTTTTGTCTTTTGCTCTGTTAATAAAGTGAATTACATTTATTGATTTGTGTATGTTGAACCATATCTGCATTCCTGGGATGAAACCCATTTGCTCGTGATGTATAATCTTCTTGATGATTTCCTGCATTATGTTTGCTAGTATTTTATTGAGAATTTTTACATCTATGTTCATTAAAGAGATTGGTCAGTAATTTTCTTTTTTGGTTGAGTCTTTCTCTGGCTTTGGTATCAGGGTAATTTTTTCCTCTCAGAATGAATTAGGGAGAATTGCTTCCCTTTCAATTTCATTAAAGAGTTTGAGGTGTATTAGCATTAAATCATCTGTAAATTTCTTATAGAATTCAGCTGTAAATCCATCAGGACCTGTGCTTTTTTTGTTGGTAAGTTTCAATTACATTTTTAATTCCATTAACTGATATTGGGTTATTCAGAAGTTTTATATCTTCTTGATCCAGCTTTGGTAATTCAAATATTTTTAGGAATCTGTCCATTTCTTCTGTTTTTTTTATCTTATGAGCATAAAGTTTATCAAAGTAGGTATTGATGATTTTGTCTATTTCCACAGGATCTCTATTGATTTCACCCTTTTCATTCCTTTTTGCATGAATTTGATATTTTTTCTTTTTTTGATAAGGTTGGCTAAGAGTTTATCAATATTATTTATCTTTCAAAGAACCAATTCTTCAATTCATTAATCCATTGTACTGCTTTCTTATACTCAATTGTGTTAATTTCTGCTCTGATCTTTATAATTTCCTCCCTTCTTCGGGCTATGGACTTAATTTTTCTTCCCTTTCTAGATGTTTGAAATGCAACATTAGGTTGTTTATCATACTATGTAAAATAAGCCAGATCCAGAATGTTAAACACTGTAACTTTCATGTGAGTAGCATATAGCATGAAACAAAATAAATAAATGAAAGATGGTAAGACACTAGAAGTTAGACTCTTGGAAATAACGAAGGGAATCTGGGAGAAGGGAGGAAATTGAGACAGTTTGAGGGGATAGCTAAAAATGACCAAGACATGTTATATGCGTGTATCAATTCTCTAAAATGAATATAAATATTCAGTGCTATATGCATGCACTTATTTAAAACATGCGATTTGCAAAGATTTTTATTCAGTCTGTGGCTTTTGTATTATTTCACATAGCCTTTTGCAGAGCAAGTATAATTATAAATATAAAATCTCATGCATCCACTCTTTCCCACTTATGCCTTTCTAGGAATTATTTCCTGAAAAATCAGGTACCACCTGTGAAAATACTGATAGACTCTTAGGTAACTATGTAGAGCTTGTTACCTATTCCTATAGAAATGTGATTTGCTTAAAGTAGATAATAAATATTTCTCTTTGGAATATAAATTTTACTTTTTTTGCTTCCCTCACCCTAACAGGTACAGAAATCACTGTGCAACCAACTGTGGAAGAGGTCTCTGACAACTGCACTCAAGAATGTCTTATCTTGGGCCATTTGGATGCCTGTGGGATGCCAGTTTCTCTGACTCATTCCAGTCCTTTGCACCCACAGGTCTCTGATCAATGTTTCAGCCCACTCTTGCCTCAGACCTCTATTCACCACCAGAAACCGCCAGTGATGCAGATCATTGCTCTCTGCCACAGTCCTCCAGTGACCCAAGGTATCACACTTTGTCACAGCCCTCCACCAATACAGGCCTCTATTCTCCATCACAGTCCCCCTCTATCCTCCTCTACTTCCTCTACTGTACTTTGCCACAGCCCCAAACTAACATAGGCCCCAGTGTTCTGTCACAGCCCTCCTCAGTCACAGACTGCTGCCCTGCATTGCAGTCATGCCCAGTAAACTGTGGGTTTCCAGCAAACGTGGCTACAAAGTGCTGGAGTTGATGGGCTTGGTTTTCTTGATCAGGAAGTACAATAAAATGCAAGAGTTCAGTTTTACACCATGTGTGTAGGACTTTATTCCATTGATGATTCAACGAAAATCATTCCGTCAACAACCTTCACTGCAGATCAACAAGTCAGACCCTCTAGCGATGACTCTCCAATTATGGAAGGACATTCCTTATAAATGTAAAGTGAATATTTCACATTTTCATATATATATACGTATATACAATATATTA
This sequence comes from Dasyprocta punctata, assembly GCA_004363535.1. Classification (NCBI taxonomy): domain Eukaryota; kingdom Metazoa; phylum Chordata; class Mammalia; order Rodentia; family Dasyproctidae; genus Dasyprocta; species Dasyprocta punctata. Next base: position 17,584 of record RJWM01005945.1, on the reverse strand, counting down.
TATATACGTATATATATATATATGCGTGTGTGTGTGTGGTGTCCAAATTTAAGATATGATTTCAATGAATATTCCAAATTGTGAGGCTTGCAAATCACTCTATAAGCAGAAACAAATGCCAGAAAGTCTTTAGCTAACTCACAGTCAAAATTTAAAAATCAATTTACTATTTGCTTAATCACAACTTTTATTTAAATATTGAATTTAAAAATTTGTACACTTTTCTCCAGAAAGTCTTTTGATGATGGAAATTAACATGTAGTACATATTTTTGATGTACTGAATTCTTCTTTTAAATCAACATTTTAAATATTCCTGATGTTTTGCATTCTGATTTTTGAACCCAGTAGGTACCAAATGGAAGACTAGCAAATATCTTATTTCATAACCTCTGTTTATTTTGCCTAATTTTTGTTCACAAAAAATTATAAGATGTAAATAGTATGGAATTTTGTCATTTTGTTAGATTTTTGTTGTCTCCAATATTTATTCATGTATCTACCTTCAAAAATGCACAGTAGGAAGTACAAATATCTCATAATTTTTTGTCTCTATTCTTGTTTCTTTGTTTTTTATTTTTATTTCAAGAATATGTTGATATAATTTGTAAACACATTTCCAAAAAAGAACATATATAAGCTGTTTAGAGGTAGGTTTAAACTTACTTCTTTATTCTTTAGTAGAGTTGGAGTCACTGAAATGCAGTAACTGTGCCCAAATTAGGCAGGTATTTGTATAAATGGTTTCCTTTTTAAGAAGTATATCTTTGTAGTGCAGTATAAATTACAGTAGAAATAATATCATAATTTCAATTTTGAGAATTTATCCATTTTAATTGTGTCTTTACCTTCTATAATGTATATATAAAAGTCACAAAGTGATTTTATTCAGTTCAAGATAAATATAAAACTATTACTGTTAATTGTTATTTTCTAAAGATCAGAGCATTTTAAATTTTGACAACTGAGTAGACTGTTACTAAAATACATTCAGTAAAAAGAGCAAATACATATAGCTGTAGAAAAACCTTATACCAAATGTGTAAGACTAAAGTATTTTTGCCGTTCTAGCTGTATTTACTGAAGAAAATCACTATTAACAAGAAGGAAGTCAGGAAGGAAGGTTTTAAGAGTCACAGTTATAAATCTATATCAAATATACTACAATGTAAAAATTCAAGGTTCTATATGGAGGGAGAAATAAGGTTTATGACTACTTCTGGGGGTGAATTAAAAACATTCTAATAACATACACACTCGCACAGACATATATGCACACACACATACACACACAAAGGAACTCTCACATATGAAGTACAATAAGTTCTAAGCAAACTATACAGTAGTATTTGTAGGATATGTGAGTTTTCTTCTGCTGTCTGTTTTCTTTCTTTTTTTTTTCTTTTTATTTTGGTACTGGGGACTGAACTCACAACTTTGCACCTGCCAGGTAGGCGCTTAAGCCACGGAGTTAAATTTCCCAGTCCTACTTTTTGAGACAGTATTTCACTATGCAGCTCAGGCTGGCTTTTAACTCACTTTGTAGCCCAGGCTGGTCTCAAACTCACAGTGATCCTCTTGTCTCAGCCTCCAGAGTGCTGGGATTACAGGCATGCACCACCACTTCCAGCTTACTGTCTGTTCTTTATTTTCAGTTTTATCTCATTATCTGGGCATTAAATGTGGAAATTTTATACACTTACAAAACACAGTGAACTTAATTTTTCTCCTTAGCAACAACAATATATTGTTTCAATATCATTTGTTGTTTGGGTGGGGGTGAACATTTCTTGCCTAAATTAGATGTAGGCTTTGTAATGTGTAACTTATGATCAAGCTATATGTAAAAGCTTTAATATAAACTGTGGTTAGTGACTAATTCCCTTGATAAAGGTTTTCATTGAATACATGGCAGGGTAAATCATAGAGAATATACAGAGTCTGCCAAAAAAATGTATACATTCAGCAGTTTGCCATACAAGTAAATGTCTGGAAGCTAAAGTCCACCACTTTCTGCACCTCTTGTAATTGAAGTGGCAAAAGGTAACGTGTGTTAATCTCATGATGGCTCAATAAATTTAATATTAAAATTTTTATACAAGTTTTTATTTTCTTGATGCATACATTTTTTGACAGACTCTGTATTGGTCCTGTTTTGAATCTCTATGAATCAAATTTAAATTTGTGTCTAGAATAACTTCTAAACTTTAAAATACTACGGTTGAGTGCAATTTTAAGTCATCACTATATGTTGCTTTTCTCCTCTGTATTTGTCAGTGTTCCGTGAGTTTTGGAGCACACTGGTTTTCCAGGTTTACTTGAATCCTGAAGGACTGGTAATGCATGAAAGCTTATTGAAATGTAATGTGCATATTTCTTGGTATCATTATTGCTATTATTCTTGTTGGTGGAGATTCTAAACATTAGAAAAATAAAGAAACCCACAGTGGCAAAATCAGCATTTCTGGTACATATAAGACTATTCTTTGACTGGTTGTAAAATTGTTTTGCTTTGGTTATTACTTTCCTTTTGTTTAAAATAAAAAAAGACTATTTTTTCCCTGAAAAAGTTCAAAAAATATGTGCAAGAATTTTTCTTCTATTTTAAGTATTTCCATGCTTTTGCCCTCCACATCTTTAGTTTCATTACGATGCACGTGCACTGATTTAAAAAGTGATAAAAAGAAGATGAGTTGTTACTGATTAACTTTTAGTTTAACAGTTAATGTCTTTTATAACAGAAATCCTAATAAAAACCAAATTTTGGGGAATTTTTTTAATAGTATGAATTGAGTTTCTAAGAAGATGCTTAGATCCACATCTAAAAATTTGTAAAATTTGATTCCTTCCCTAAAGATGTAAGAATGTACAAATATGCTTTTACTCCCCTTTCTAGCTCTGATTTTGTAATCAGACTTGGATTGTGTTTAGAATAATAAATACTGTGCAAACTCTTCTGGGTTTGTACTAGAGAGGTATTGAAAGGAAGCATGCTGGAAGTAGCAGAAGAGGCAAGGGGTGTAAGCCCAGTTATTCTCCCCCATGCATTGTATTTCTAAGCTTCCACTAGATATGGCCTTGGAAACCTGTAAAATATTGAGCTATAGATTTGATGAAGTCTTTCTCATTAAATTGCAAATTCTTTCTTTGAATCCACGGATAGAGCTATACGCTGGCAAAATTCACAAGTGACTCTTCTGATACACAAAACATGAAGTTCTGAAATTGCAAAATGTTTTGCTTTACCATCAGTCAAAAAATGCTTCCCTTGAAAATAGAAAAACTTACTTTGGCTTGAAATTAGAACTTTAAATTAAATGACTTGATATTTCAATAATATGTTTTGCCTGACTAGTTATTCTATGTGGTGATCATATTTAATTACATTATGATTTATAATTTTCTAGTTATAGCATTAATATACAACATTTTAAGTATGCATTCAGACATTATATCTCATATGCTATGTATATACACATTCATGTCTTGAAATTTTTCTTCAAATTTTAACTAATATAGTACTGTCATTGTAGTAAATCTAACTTTTAGATATGCAACCATATAATAAATTTATGGAGTGCATTTTGAATGGTCTCATTAAAAATTTAACATTTTAATTTTAGATATTCAAATTTGGTTAGAGGAAATGATTGTTAAATGGTTAATAATATTGTGTAACAATGACAGTTATGAAGAGTCTCTGGCTTTCCAAACTAACATTTGTCACACACTTTGATTAAAATAGGTGAAAAAAATGGCACAATACTTAAAAGTAAATAATGTCACTCAAAAAACCTTTCTGTCCTGGAGAAATTAAGTGGGTTCTACTTATAAGCATATTTTAACACCAGCCTTTTTATTGTTTATATTAAGGTTGTATATGCATAGCTTTCTTAATATGTATTTATGAAAATCTACTTATTTAGGCTTTCTTTGTTACATGCTTTTGTTTTATATTTTCCACTATTGGTTATCATTTCTTGACTTTTTTCTTTCAGATTATTTTGAAAACTAAATTTTTACTTATGCTTAAATATACTTTCACTAATAACCACTAGACAAGAATTTGGCTATTTCCCTGGCCCAATTGGCCCAGAAAGCACAGGAGCAAATCATGTTAAACTATATTTGAACAAGAAGTATTACATCATATGTCAATTACCACATCAGAACAAGTTTATGCAAAGTTCTTAAAATATGTATTCACAGAAGCATTCTTTCACTTACCATTCTTGTGCTTTCCATAAATACAATTTTTAAAAGCAGTGCAAGTTGAAGAAAACAGCATTGTAATAAAAGGTCTGCATAGAAAAATATGTGTGCATAAATATAAAAGCAGAAGGCAAATGTTTAGTGATTGTGATATTTTATGAATAAAACTTGTGAAATTTATGCTGCCCCTGCTTAATATATTTGGAATTTTATAAATATGTGTTTATGCTTGTACTCTGGGAAGATTCCTCTTCCATAATATTATATAGCATTGTAAAGTGAAAAGTATTCAATAATAGTGCAAGCTGTGCTTTGGACGTGAGAAGGTTGGACAATGTATGGCCCATAAAGGCTGTATACAGTCCCTTGACAAATGTGTACTAATTCTTCTATTTTGGGTTCTACATTGTATGTTTTCTTATTAATATGGATATTAATAAAGTAATCACGAGAAACAATGATGTCATTCTCTGCAAGTCTGTTAATTCGAAAGTCAGAGGTTTTAATTTTTGTTAAACTGTTTTATAAATATGTAATTATTTATAACATAATATATCAGCAATATATAGTAATATAGTTTAAATACTTAATTAAATATGCACAATTTTTGGTGACACATTACATTTCTATGAGTTAACATAATTTTTGATTACTCATGTTAGCATCTGCCAATAATTCTTTTGACTATCATTTTAGTTTATTTTTTAAATGTTTTATTTTAATGAGAATAAAACCAAAAAAAAATAACAGAATAAAGCCAATCAAAACAAAATAGTGTAAGTGATACAGGGTTTCAAAACAAGATAATAGGAAATCAACAATGGCTGCCATAAGACCTCTTGTTTTCTTCAAAACATCTGCCCATACCATGAGACATGGGAAAGTAAAACAAAATATAACAGAATAGACCCAATAAAAACAAAGCAATGAACACAATATAGGACTTCAAAATAAGATAATAGTAAATACAAAATAGCTACCATAATATATCTTGTTATTTTTGAAATAGCTGCTCATGCCATCAGATATAATAAAATCAAACAAGAAAAAACAGAATAAAACCTAAGCAAACTGAGCAATGAAAATGATACAGGAATTTAAAACATGATAATAGGGAATTAACAATGGCTACTACCTTCAGAAGATGATTCCCCCATAAATGATATACTGTGCATTTTTATCCTTTAAATAAATGAGCAGATTACTGGCTTTAGGCCTGCAAAGTCAATGAAACACTAAACTCTACAAGCATTAAATTGTGTTTTATTTCAATAGCTAGCATCTCAGCCTGTGTTTCTGTAGACCCGCTGGTCACCACAAGGAGAGGCAGAAACCTTGGCTCTTCTTGTTTCTCAGACCACATGCTGGGACAGGATGGAGTCTGGATGTACTCAACACAGCCTGCACATGGTGCAGACTAACAGGAAGTGACTGGCCTCTTATTCTTTTCCCTGTGACCCACAAATGGTGCTGACTAATAGGAAGGAGTTGGTGTCTGGTTATTCTACCTGTGGCCCACACATGGTGACAACTCACAGAAGGTGGCTGGCTTCTGTTCTCTACCCTGTGGCCCACAAATGGCACTGAGTAACAGGAAGGGGCTGCAGTCTGGTTGGCCTCCTTGTGGCCCACACATGGTGCCCTTGAATATCATTTTAATCACTCCTCAAAATTTTTGAAGTATATTATTTTAAAAGTATATTTAAATTGCATTCTCCTGTTGAGAGCCATTGAAGCTGGAAATTGACCACACTTGCAAGCTGGAACATGACCATCCCAAGAACAAAGAGTGCCTGGGGCAAGCCACGTGAAGAAGTTGCTTCAGCTCAAAGAACACCTAGCCCCAAGACAATCTAAACAGTGGGTTGCTAGGACAACAGGGGTGTTGTGTGATACTAAGTTGCTAAAAGGTATAAATAAACATCCCTGGAGTGAGGGGCCAGTTTCTTGTCTCCCATCAAGAGAGTAAGGGCTCCACCTAATCCCAGCTTTTGTCTCATCTTTATTATCTCAGCCTTTCACCATCCTTCCCCTCGGGAACATCCAGAGCTTCAGCTGGTCACTACATTCTCCAAGAAAAATTTAACAGATATTTAATTATTCCAGATTAGGACCACTGCCTCACATTATGCAGAAGCCATCTAAGGATGTTTTTCTGTTAAATCTTAAGAGATCAGGTTAAATAAGCTTCTATAAGATGTTAATAATATGTATAGAATGAAAGAAGTGCAGTAATTTCTCTTTGGCTTAATCAAGGGAATCCCAGTATTTTGAGACTTCTTTAACATTACAGGACAGCATTTTTAAATATGCAATTATGATTGACATTTTTATGAGCCTTAAATTTTTCTGTTTTGTTTTTTTGTTTGTTTTGTTTTTAGACAAGTTCTTACTGTGTAGTTAAGGCTGGCCTTGACCTCACTATGTAGCCCAGGGTGGCCTCAAACTCACAATGATCCTTGTTCCTCAACCTCCCAAGTGTTGGGATTATAGGTGTGAGCCACTATGACCTGCTTATTAGACTTAAATTCTGATTGATAATTAAAGAATATATAGTCTAGTGATTTTTGTCTTCCTTTTTTCTCATTCATCTTTTTGTTATTGTGATATTAATTCACCCATTCTCACAAAGGGTTAGCAGGTGAAGAAGAACAACAACAAAATCCAAATTTAAATCAAGCAAAATTTTAACCTTTCGCATAAGGAAATTGAAGCATAATATAAAGAAACTGAAGTACAATATATGGTAAGTATAGTTCTATTATTTCTCATCCTGTCTCTAACAAATTAAAGAAGAGTGAGGGGATGAAATTGTAGTGTCTAAATCATGTAGCACATTAAGAATTGTTACACAGTGACATTATCATAATAACATTGAGAAGAACACTAGAAGCCAGAAAAAATGGATATGATAAGTGCAAGTCATCAATGGGGCACAAATAACTTACTGGAAAGGAATATCGAGCTTCTGATATTTCAACAAATGAAAAAAAAGGAAGTAAGCTAATATTTAAATTTATTGAGGTCATTGAAACTACTGTCTTTATCATCAGAACTTGGTACTCTGAATCATGACATAATTTTTTTTTTTTGCAGCACCATGCATTGAACTCACAACCTCACACCTGCCAGGGCAGGTGCTTAAGCTGCTGAGCTAAACTCCTAGCCCTGGTTTTTTGAGGCAGGGTCACACTATGTAGCTCAGGTCAGCCTTGTGCTCATGTTGTAGCCCAAGCCGGCCTGGAACTCACAACGCTCCTTCTACCTCAGCCTCCTGAGTGCTGGGATTAAAGGCGTGCGCCACCATGCCTGGCTTATAAATTGTTGATACTGTAATGATATTTACATCAGAAAACAAAGCAAAACAAATAACAACCTGGAAACAGACAAGTAGGTTTACAATTTCATTTCAGTATTTTTACCTGAAATTCTCCTCACCATTTCTACTCTGTGAAGATCTGTACCAACATGAAAAAGCCGAAGTTTAAACTGTAGGTTGATTTAATTCTTTTTTTGCCTGTCAAAGTATTATGAAGTTTATCTGGGGAAAAACAAAAGCAAATATGAGTAAAGAAAATAAAAACTTGAGTTTAAACCTGTCAGTCACTTAAATAATACAGATTAGTTGTTTTGTACTATAGTTTGATCTTTAATGTCTCTCAATTACCCATATTTTAAAGACATGGTCTTTGGAATACTGCTATTGGGAGGTGATGAAAATTCTTGAAAGTGAGGAGAAGTGGTGGGAACTCTTAAAAGTGATGACTAGTGAAAGGTTTTTATATGGTTGAAAGATTTTGTCTAAAGATGGTCATAGGATTCTGATCCCTATTTCATGTTGTAAACAATTTTACTTTGCCACACACTCCTACTAGTCTGAGGTGCCTTGCCCCAGGTCCAACATGATGGGGCTGGTCAAACATGGACTGAAACCTCCAAGCCTGAGACAAAATAAATGTTCTCTCCCTCTCTCTCTCTCTTTTAATAAATACCATCGTTAGAGCTGGGCGTGGTGGCGCACGCCTTTAATCCCAGCACTTGGGAGGCTGAGGTAGGGGACGCGTTGTGAGTTCGAGGCCGGCTTGGGTTACAACGTGAGCGCAAGGCCAGCCTGAGATATATAGTGCGACCGTGTCTCAAAAAAAAAACCAGGGCCGGGAGTTTGGCTCAGTGCCTTAAGCATCTGCCCTGGCAGGCGCGAGGTTGTGAGTTCAATCCCTGGTGCCGCAAAAAAAAAAATAAATAAATAAAATAAATAAATAAATACCATTGTTTAGAGATACACTTATATTTTGAACACATACATGTTTTGAAGGCTCACAGAGATACCAGTCACTCACAAACTGCAGAAAAAAATCAACTCAGTGTGCCCCAGCATCTGGCTGTGATGAGCTATACTAAGGTGAACAGAATTTCAATCTGCTGGACAGGAAAGATGTGTGATTTGGGAGTCTGGAGCACTGCTCAGTATTAAAAAAAGGGCAAACAACTTTATCATACCTCCTGAATCTTATCACAACAGAGACATATAGTAAAATTTCTAACAGCAAAAACTACCCCAAAATTCAACATTCATAAGTTTTCAGGTTATCTCCTCTGTACGCGTGTATGTGTTCATATACATGCCTCACTCAAACAAAGTCAAGTCTGGTGCTTTTTTTTCTTTTTCTTTTTTTTTGTTTTGTTTTGAGATGGGGTCTTGCTATGCAGTTCAGGCTGGCCTTGAACTCACTATACAGCCCAGGCTGGCTTTGGAACTCACAGTGGTCCACCTGTCTCACCTCCCGAGTGCTGAGATTCCAAGCATGCACCACCCCAGGCTGTCAAGTCTGTCTTTCATGTTGTTTTGCATCATGCATTGCCATCTTCTAAAAGGTCAAGGTGGTTTTTCACAGAAGAGGCAGATTGTTTAAGATATACAATCTGTGATTTGAAGAGAACATAATTTATTTAGTAAAGCTCCCATTAATAGTTGCAAAACTTGTTTCCAATTTTTACTTGAGTGATTCACACCAGAATTCAAGCCCTGCATGAATGATCTGAAAATACTTCTCAGTACATCAGGGACCCAATCCCGAGGGTGGGCAGGGAGAGGGACCGGAAGGAGACACTGGGAAATGGTGGTTTTTATGTATTTTTTTCAGCAGTTCTTAAGGCTGACTCTATACTGAGTATATTGGAATAAACTCCTCCTGCTAGACCTGACTGCAGTTTTAAAATCCTGGAAATAGGCCAGTGAGTGCACCAAACATGGGAGCACTCAACTATGTAAGAGAAATATTGATAGACGTGAGAAATCAAATAATCAATAATTCAATTATAATGGAGTACAGTAATACCCTATTGACACAAAGAGGCTGATCAACTAGACAAAAACTCAGCAAAGAAATAACAGAACTGAATCAAACTTGTGAACAAATGGACTTAATTGACATGCTCTGAGTGTTCCAACCAACAACATCAGAATACACATTCTTCTCTGCCTCATATGTGATATTCTATAAAATAGACCATAAGCTACCCATTAGAATACACTTAAGTAAATGCAAAGGAATTGAAATTATTCCATGCATATTATCTGAACATAGAACACAGAAATTGGAAATTAGTAACAAAAGAAACCAAAAAAGCTCCATAAATACATGAAAATTACATAGCACCATACTGAACAACCAATGAGTCACAAAGGAAATTAAAGAGGAAAGTTAACAATATATACAAACAAACCAAAATGCAAATGCAACTTACTGGAACCTGTGAGATACAATGAAAGCAGTCCTCAGAGGGAATTTTATAGTGATGAATTCTCATATCAGGAAACAGAAAGAGCACAAATAGACCACCTAATGTTGCACTTCAAACTTCTAGAAAAAGAAGAACAAGTCAAACCCAAAGACTTAAGAAAAGAGGAAATTATAAAGATTAGAGCAGAAATTAACACAATTGAGACTAACAAAACAATACAAATAATTAATGAATCTAAAAGTTGGTTCTTTGAAACCATAAATAAAATTAATAAACCCCTAGCCAACCTTATTTAAAAAAAAGGATGGAAAACATTCAAATTCATGCAATAAGGAATGAAATGGGTGAAATCACTACAGATTCTGTGGAAACACAGAAGACCATCAGTACCTACTTTGAAAACCTTCACTTTCATAGAATTGAAACACAGAAGAAATGGACAGGTTTCTAGAAACACATGAATTACCAAAGCTGGATCAAGTAGATATAAAACTTCTGAATAACTAAATATTATTTAATGAATTAGAAAATATAATTAATACTAACAATAAAAAAAGCCCAGGTACTCATGAAGTCACAGCCAAAATCTACAGGAAACTTAGAGGTGATTTGATACCAACACTCCTCAAACTCTTTAATGAAATTGAAAGGGAAGCAATTCTCCCTAGTTCTTTCTGAGAAGCAAATATTACCCTGATACCAAAGTCAGAGAAAGACTCAACCAAAAAAGAGAACTACAGACCAATCTCTCTAATGAACTATATGCCAAAGTTCTCAATAAAATACTAGCAAACAGAATGCAGTAAATCATCAAGATAATACAGCATGACTAAATGGGATTCATTCCTGGAATAAAATCCTGGGATTCATTCCTGGAATTCATTCCTGGAAAATGCAGGGATGGTTCAACATACAAATATTAATAAATGTAATACACCATATTAACAGAAAAAAGACAAAAATCACACAATCATCTCAATAGATGCAGAAAAACACTTGATAAAGCCCAACACCCATTCATGGCAAAAATACTAGAGAAATTCAGAGTAGATGGTCTCTACCTCAATTTGATAAAAAGCCATCTATGACAAATCAACATCTAACATCACAATAAATGGTCAAAAACTGAAAGCTCTGACTCTAAAATCAGGAACAAGGCAAGGTTGTCCACTGTCACCATTCATATTCAACATAGTTCTGGAAACATTATCCAGAGCAATTAGAAAAGAGAGAGAAATAAAAGAAAATAAAGAAAGGAAAGGAAGAAGTTAATTATCATTAATCACAGATGACAAGATACTCTATATAGAAGAACCCCAAAACTCCACCAACAGGGTTCTAGACCTAGTAAGCAAATTCATCAGTGTAGCTGGGTACAAAGTTAATACTCAAAAGTCAAAAGAATTTCTCTAATCCGAACAAAAAAACTCACTGAGAAAGAAATTATAGAAACTACACCCTTCATGATAACATGAAAACTGAAATAATTAGGAATCACTCGAATGTTGAAAACTATAGTACTCAAAAAAAAAAAAAAAAAGAAAGAAAGAAAGAAAGAAATTGAAGAATTTAGAAAATGGAAAGATATCCCTTGCTCATGGACAAGAAGAACCAACATTTTGAAAATGGTCATACTCCCATAACTTTAATACAGATCAAAATAACATTAGCATACCTCACAGAACTAGGCAACATTCCTAAAATTCATATGGAACCATAAGAGTCCTTGAATAGCAAAGTCAATTCTAGGCAACAAAGGCAATCAGTAGGCATCAGAACCTCAGACTTGAAATTATACTACAAAGCTGATATAAAATCAACATGGAACTGAAGAAAAACAGACCTGAGGATCAATGTAAACAAAACATAAGACATAGACACAACTACAAACACAGTCAGTCACTTTATCTTTGACAAAGGTGCCAAACCTGTTCACCTGAAGAAAGATAGCCTCTTTAATTAGTGATGTTGGAAAACCTGACTTTCTACATACTAAAGAGTTAAACTAAACCCCATATATATCTCCACGCACTAAAGTCAAAATGGATCAAAGTTCTAAATCTTAAGACAGAAACACTAAACCTAGTGGAAATCTCGAGGACATAGGGGTAGGCTGAGAGTTCATGAACAAAAACCAAGCTTCATGGGAAATACTTAAAAATTCAACAATTGGGATCCAACTTATTAAAAAGTTTTGCAAATCAAAAGAAATCGCCAACAGAGTGAAAAGGAAACCCACAGATTGGGAAAAGATTTTGCCAATTGTCCCTCAGATAAAGGGATTTATCTAGAATTATAAAACTTGAAAAAATCAGGCCTCCTCCCAAATTTAAAGACCCAATCCAAAAACAGGCATCTCAGATGAATATACAATCCTCAGATGAAGAAATACAAAATGCAAAAAATATGTGAAAAAATGTTCAGCATCATTTGGTTATTTGAGACATGCAAATTAAAACTACACTGAGATATCTCACTACAGAAAGAATGGCTGGCATCCAGAAATTAACCAATAACAAATGCTGGCATGACTGTGGGAAAAAATGAACCCTCCTTCATTGTTGGTTGGACTGTAGACAGGTACAACCACTGTGGAAATTCCTCATAAATCTAGGATTACAGATTCCACTTGACCCAGTTATTCCCCTTCTTGGTATTTTCACAGAAGAATTTAAAACATCATACAGCAGTGATATATGTGAATTCATGTTTATAGCAGCACAATTTTTAATAGTCAAATCTTGAAAACAATCCAAATACCCATCAACTGAGGCATGCATCAAAAAGATGTAGTATTTTTAGATAATGGAATATTACTTAGCCATAAAGAACAGTAAACTCAAGGCTTCTATAGGTAAATGGATGCCATTAGAAACCGTACTCATAAGTTAAATAAATCAAACTTGCAAACACCGTATTGTCTCAATAGTGTAAAAATCTGAAGCAGCAAATAAGATTCAAAAGTTACAATAGATGCTGTAAAAGGGAAAGAAAATGCTCAAATGGAAATTTTATTGTTTGTTCAATCTTGCATCCCTGTTACTGTTAGCCTGAGCAATTATTTTGAGGATAACTGCATGTGTTATGACAACATTTGTTAAATTCCTATCATCTTGTTTTAAAATACTATATTGTCATTATTTTTTGTTGTTTTTGTTGTTGTTGTCATCTTTTTGTTGTTGTTGTCCTTTAATTGCTTGCTTCTTGATTTTTCTGTTTTTTCCCTTTAAAATAAAAATTTAAAAAGTAATTTAAAAAATAATGAATAGAGGCATAATATTTGTACTTCATTTATTTTTTTAAAAGTACATGTTTACCATAAATATTGATTACTTAGATTGTAGGGATTTGGTATTTATGTGAAACACATCAAAAATTTTTTTTATCCCCTACTGCTGTCTCTCTCTCATACCTCTACATTCACTCTATCTCTTGGTTCCTTTCCTTTTTGTAAAAGATTTATTTTCCTGTTTGCAATTATTTTGCTCTTTAATTTTCATATAATTAGGCTTCTCATATAAGGAAAATTACTTGATATTCAAGATAGTGTATCCCATATATTTCACTAAATATTATGATCTTAACATTCAACTGATTTCTGGTGATTGGTTAGATTATATTCCACTTTCTTGAAGCAAAGTACTCCATTGTGGCAGTGGAAGTGCTGGGTGAATTGAATTTCTATTTTTACTCTTCTGAGGAATTTTCATACTAATTTCCATGGTGTTTGTACTGATTTAGATACTCCCAACAGTGTTGAAGATTTCATTTTTCCCTTTACATTCACCAGCATTTGCTGTTAGCTGATTTCTTGATGATAGTTATTACTTCAGGAGGATGATGCTATTTCAGTGTTGTTTTAATTTGCATTTCTCTACTGCTAGTGATTTTTAACAATTTTTGTGTATTGATTCACCATATTTACTTCCCCTGAAGACTAATTATTCATTTAAGTTGTCTATTTTTTGGATAGGGTCTTTTATTTTGTGAGGCCTCATGTATTTGAATTTTTATATATTATAAATGCTAGTTTTTTCTCTGAGGCTTAGCTAGAAGGTTTTTCCACACAATAGCTTGTATTTTCAATCTGCTAGCTGTTGTTTTGCAGTACAAAAGATATTAAATTTGATATTAATCCTTTTGCTGAATTTTGATGCTATTTTTGTGCAATTGGAATTCTGTTCTGAAATTATTTCCCAACACCACCACCTTCTTCTTCTTCTCCTCCTCCTCCTCCTCCTCCTCTTTCTTCTTCTTTTTTCCTCTCCTACTCCTCATCCTTGCCCTCCTCCTCCTTCTCCCCCTCCTCATCTCCCTCTTCATCTTTCTGCTCCTCCTCTGCCTCCTCCTTCTTTGGTTTAATTTAGACAAGAGTCTCACTATGCAGTTCAGGTTGACCTTGAAATCATTTTGTGACTCAGGCTGACCTTGAACTCACATTGATCCTTCTGCCCTAACCTCATGAGTGCTGGGATTACAGGCATGCACTATCATGCCCAGCCACCAACACCTATAGCTTCAAGAATTTTGCCCATTTTTTCTTCCAGCAGATTAAGCAATTCTGTTATAATATTTAGCTTATTGATCCAGATTGATTTTATTTTAGTACAGGATGAGGCATATTGGTCTATAGTTAATCTTCTGCATGCATATAATCAAGTTTTTCTAGTAAAACTTGATGAGAAGTTAACTTGCTTCCAGTGTATGCTTTTTCAACCTTTTTCAAATATCAGATGGTTGAATGTGCGTGAGGTTGTTTCTGTATTTTGTATTCTGTTACATGAATCCATATGTCTGTTTTTGTTTCAATTCCATGCTGTTTTTAATCTCTATAGCCTCGTATATAATTTGAAATCTGGTATCATAATGCCTTCTACTTTATGTTTTCTAATATTATTTTTGTCCTTTTTTATCCTTTCTGATTTAATATGAATTTCAGAATTGGTTTAGCTGGTCTTTGAGTAACGTTGTTGGTATTTTTTTTTATTTTAAACAAAAAGAAAACAAGAATCAAAACATAACAATTTCACCCCAACCTGTTGTTGGTATTTTGGAGGATATTCCATTACATCTTTATATCAGTTTGGACAGTATGACTCTTTTGACCTCACTGATTCTGTGTATCTAAGAACACAGAATAGCTTTCATTTTCTGATGTCCTTTTCTGAGTAACATGTTTTTCACTGTAGAGGATTTTCATTGCCTTGGTGAATGGTATTCTTTCCTTTATGTTTTTCCTCATGAGTTCATTGTCAGTGTACAGGAAAGTTGTTCATTTTTGTATGCTGATTTTGTATCCTCTTACTTTGCTGAAAATGGTTATTAATTCTAGGAGTCTTTTGGATGAATTTTTTGCATTTTCTTTGCAAAGGATTATTTCATCTGAATATATTGTCAATTTGACTTCACTTTTTCTAACACATACCCATTTTGTTTCTTTTTCTTTGCATCTACTTCCATTACAGTACTATCTTGAAGAGTAGTGATGGTAGTGGATGTCTTGTTTTGTTCCTGATTTTAGAGTGAAAACTTTCAGCTATTCACCATGTACTATGATGTGGGTGATAAGTTTATTCTAAATGAGTTTATCAGACTGAGGTAAGTTTCTTTTGTACCTATGTTGTTCTAGATTTTACTATCAATAAATGTTGGATTTTCTCAAAGGGTTTACTACATCTATTTAGATGTTCACAAGATTTTTGTCACTGTTCATGTTTATATGATCTATTACATTTATTGATTTTCATATATTGTACAGTTCTTTTATTTTTGCAATGAAGCCTAATTGATCATGATGTATGATTGTTTTGGTAATTTCTTGCATTCTGTTCACTGAATTCTTGCTGAGGATTTTTGTGTCTATGTTTTCTAAAAGATTATCTGGTAATTGTAGTTTTTAGTTGAGTTCTTTTCTGTTTTTAGAATTAAGGTAATGCTAGCTTCTAGGTTGTATATTGAAAGTGCTCCTTTTTTTCAATTTGATTAAACAATTTGAGATGTATTTGCACTAAATATTCCCTGAAGTTCTTGTAATTTTAACAGTATATTCATCCGGTCCTAGATCTTTATTATTATTGCTTCAATTTCATTGACTACTATTAGATTCTTCACACTTTATATCTGCTTGTTTCATTTTTATTAATTCATGTGTTTTTAGCATCTATATTTTTTCTGATGTCTCCATTTTGCTAGAGTATAGATTTTTGAAGTACTTACTAATAATCTTCTAGACTTTGACTATGTCTTTTACCTTTTAAATTTCTAATTGCATTTATGAGAGTCTTTTCTTTCCTTTTTTGCTAAGATTGGCTAAGTTTTTCTCTTTTCTTTATTCTTTCAAAGTACCAGGAATTTGATTTTCTTTTGTTTGTTTGTTTCAATTTAATTTCTTCCTTTAAATTTTATTTTACTTTAAGAGAAAAGAACACAGAAAAAAAAAAACACAAGCAAAAGAAACATAACAACAGGAATAGCAAAAAACAAAAACACTAGCAATATAGGATTTCAAGACAAGATGACAGGAATTTAACAATGATTGGTATATTGCATATTGTTATCCCTAAAAGAGTTGCTCAGATTATCAGATATAGGAATACAAAATTGATCAAACAATATGAGCACTAACTGTTCCTTTCCTTGAACTATTAGAATTAGTAGTAAAATTATTTTAGCTATCTTGTGTATATATATGCATATTTATATTTTTTTCCCTTTCCTTTCCTTCTTTTCTCCTTTTCCTGTTCCCAGTTTCCTTTCCTTCTTTTCTCCTTTTCCTGTTCCCAGTTTTTCTTTCACTTTAAGCAGTTTCTTTTCCTTTCAGTACATCAATTGTACCTTTTGAATCTTACTTATTCTTTCAATTTCTTACATCAGGGAGACAATACAGTGTTTACACATGCAAGTCTGATTTATTTCATCATGAGTATGGTCTTAAATTGCATCCGCTTACCTATAAAACCCTCCAGTTTATCCTTCTTTATACCTAAGTAGTACTCCATTGTATAAAAATATCACATTTTTTGTCCGTTTCTTGGTTGATGGACATTTGGGCTGTTTCAAAGATTTAACTATTTCAAATTGTGCAGCTATGAACATGGGTGCACATATACTGATATGGTATGGTGTTTTTAACTCTTTTGGGTAAATACACAGAAGAGGAAAACTGGATCAAATGAGAACTCTAATCCTAGTTTTTTTAGGAACGTCTACACTGATTTCCACAGTGGTTGTATGAGTCTGCACTCCCATCAGAAGTGAATAACAGTTCCTTTATCACCACAGCCCCTCCAGCATTTGTTATTGACTGATTTTTTAATCTTGGCCATTCTTTCTGGAGTGAGATGGAATCTTGGTGTTGTTTTAATTTGCATTTCTTTTTTTTTATTTGAGCGAAGAAAAACAAAACAAACAAAAACTACAACAACAACAAAAAAAAAACCGACATATATAGTAAAAACAACAAGCAAAGGAGACAAGCAAACAACTAGCGTAAATACACAACATTGCAGGTTTACAAAGCCGGAAGATAGAAGCTTGACAATGGTTGCAATTTGCGCATCGTTATCTTTAAAATGGTTTCTTACATTAACAGATATAGACATGCAAGATTGATCCAGTCATATGAGTAT